>CM037996.1:4787066-5004795 GCA_021234005.1 Nephelium lappaceum
GTAGACTGGATACTTTGTCCACTATTTTTTTTTACTTTTAAATTAAAATATTATTTTATTTGTATAAAATAAAATAATTAAAATATAAAATATTAAAGTAAAATTTGACATACCTTAAAATAATAATAATAATATATTTAAAATAATAGAAATTAATATTGTAATAAAAAGGGTATAAAGCAATAGTTCAATCATTTAATATCTAAATTTAAGAATCCTAAATGGAAAAAACAAACAAAAATCAATATATTAATTATAAAGTCTTGTTAATCAATCAAATAAATAATTTTATATATTTTTAATTATAAAGTCTAATTAATTAAAACTCAATATATATATAATTTTATATCCAGAAGTTGGTCATCCCTCATCCATACCATCAAATAAATAATCAATTTATTAGTTGTTCATCTTGAACATGGCAAGTCCGGACTTAAATGGAAAAACGACATGAAGTCGGGGCAGAATTCCAAAAACAAAAAAATCACGGTACGCATAAAAAGAACAGTAACACATGATGTTAAAGCGACAATGTCGCGCCATTTCCATTTCGTGCGCTCACTTCAAATAAAGTCAGACTAATAACACACATTAACAACAACTCCTCCTCCAAAGTTCCATTCCCTCTATTTTCAATTCCAAACCCTAGAATCCCTCCGTCCTCAGATGGCGTCCGGGGGCCAAAATCGTCCGGCTAGAGCTGGAGAATTTCAAGTCGTACAAGGGGCAACACACGATAGGCCCCTTCTCCGACTTCACGGCTATCATAGGCCCCAATGGCGCCGGAAAATCCAACCTCATGGACGCTATCTGCTTCGCTCTGGGCGTACGGACGGGTCAGCTGCGTGGGACCCAGCTGAAGGATCTCGTCTACGCGTTCGACGACAGAGACAAGGAGCAGAAAGGGAGGAGAGCTTTTGTCAGGCTTGTCTACCAGATGGCTCCTAACGGGTCGGAGATCCACTTCACTCGGACCATCACCAGCGCTAGTGGCAGCGAGTACCGGCTCGATGGCAAAGTCGTCGACTGGGACGAATACAATCATAAGTTGAAGTCACTTGGCATTCTTGTCAAGGCCCGCAATTTCCTCTTTTTTCAGGTTGTTTTCTTGCATTGGACTAAGTTTGTGAATTGAATTGCGAGTCATTATCATTTTTCCTCGATGATTAATGAATCGTCATTTTTCTCTTTATTAATTCCAGAAACATAATTTTACCCTTTATTTTGACCTGAATTAATACTATTTCAGGGTTTTTTTGACTTTTTAAAAATCATCCAGGAAAAGATGATGATTCATCAATCGTCAGGGCGGGTGGGAAAATGATAATAACTCTTGAATTGCTTGTGTGAAGCCATTGTTTTGTTGGTGGTTTGGTGTAGGGTGACGTGGAGTCCATCACGTCGAAGAATCCCAAGCAGCTTACTGCTCTTCTTGAGCAGATTTCTGGGTCTGAAGAGTACAAGAGAGAGTATGAGGTCAAGGAAGAGGAGAAAGCAAGAGCTGAACAAAAATCGGCTCTTGCTTATCAGAAGAAGAGGACTGTTGTCATGGAGAGGAAGCAGAAGAAGGAGCAGAAACAGGAAGCGGAGAAGCATATTCGTTTACAAGATCAACTGGTGACAATTATAAGCTTCTTTTGTCTGTCCGTGTTTCTTGATTGATCTTGTAATGACTGAATTTACTGTTTTCTGGTTTTCGTTGATGTAGACATCTTTGAAGAAAGAATACTATTTTGGCAATTGTGTAACATGGAAAAAGATTTGAATGAAACAAGTAATGCCGTTGAAGCTGATAAGAGAAAACGTGAAGATCTTATGCAAGAGCCGAAGAATTTCGAGCATAAAGCTAGTAAGAAGAAGAAAGAGCAAGCTGAATATCTGAAAGAGATTGCTCAGCTTGAGAAGAAAATTTCTGAGAGGAGAACCAGGCTCGACAAAAGCGTGAGTTGTTTTATCTTGTATTTTGGTTTTTGCTTTTCACTTGAATTCTTCGATCTTGTTGGTATATATATTTTTTGATTGGTTATGAATTATGGTTAGCTTTTAAAGGATTTATTTTCTTCCCATAGACATAGAGAAGAATTAGCTGCAATTTATAATTTATTGAAGTCACTTTTGGGAAGGATGGTTTTTGAGGCAGTGTTAGAGTCTAGTTTAGATGGCATGCATCTTTGAACGCTTTTGTGAGTAATTATAGTTTTATGCATTCTCTTTTTTTGAGATAGTATAGTTTTTTTGCATTTATTGGATGAAATTTTACATCTGCAATTGCATTGTGTTTTAGCCATTTCTTGTTTCTGTTTATCTAGTATATTGTTTAATGCTTTGTTCAAATTTAAGAGGGTATGGCTGAAAGCACTGTGAACCTAAGTGATCTTTTTTTTTTTTTTTTTAATTTTTTAATTTGGTAACAAAGAATTTAGTGAACCAGTAGTCGACTAGTGAGACCTTACAGTAGCCCAGAAAAATATCAATTAAGTTAAATCCAGAAAAAAAGCACAAACTTTCTTTAAACTCCATTATCGCTGAAGCCCATAAAGACAATGACAAATGTGTTGGTTTTTTCAAATCCATTGAATCTTCCTTTTTATCTTGAGATATGTGGCTATTAATTTCTTGACAATCATCCATAGAAGAGCCATAATCGCACATTTCCATAAGACCTTTGGCCTTTCTTCTTTGATTAAAAGCAAACAGTTTTTTATCTAAAGAAGAGCACTACATGATTTCAGAGCATCCCGAGAAATTTCAGCCTCCTTGCATAGCTGATTCCACAAAAATGAAGCAGCACGACAATGAAGGAAATGATGGTTAATAGTCTCCCCATTTCTTTTACACATCACACATTAAGATGGTAAAAGAGCTTGAGTGGTTTTTGTGGCACATTCAATTTATAAGGATTGGAGCTATGGATATTTGAGTACTGTAATGGATTACATGTATGTAGTGTGGTCTCATGTTTCATGCTGATATCATCCTTAACTGCAATTGTTTGGTCTGTCATAGTAATTGTTTTTGTAGGCCCACGTGGAGAAAGGTTAATGTTGTTTACTGTATATTTTTTCCTTGTTTGTGCACAGCAACCTGAGCTTCTAAAGTTAAAGGAAGAAGAATCTCGCATACATTCGAAAATCAGGAGTAGCGAAAAAGAATATAATAGGAAAAAGCAAGAGAAGAATAAAGATGCTAAAGATATGGAGGAGCTGCAGAGAGGTATAAGGGATCTAACATCAAAACTAGAAGATTTGAATGAAAGAAGTAGGGATGGTGCTGGTAGACTTCCCCTGCTTGATAGTCGACTGACAGAATATTTTCGAATGTATGTTTTCATCAGTTCCAAATTTTATCCTATTTTTTATTAATACATTCTGCTGCAATGATAACCTCCTCTTGTTTACTTTCATATATGTTGGTTTAATTTTTTTCAGTTAGAAAGATCTTATTTTGAATTTTGTGATAAGTTTATTTGCTTGTTATCAGGGCTACTGTTTATGCAAGGAATTTATAGTGCATAATAGTGGATTTGATTGTTAACTTGTGTAATTGCATTTGTCTGACGTACACATTCTTCTCTAAAAGCTGTAATTGATTAATTTTTCTAGAAGCAAATCTTGAGGGTTTGGTTGACTGATTAGGCCTGTAATTGTCTCCCACAAGGTTTCCCTAGGCCTTCTACCTAACAAAATGCCATGGGTTTCTCTTGTTACCCGGACATTATAGGGTTTGACAAGGCTCAAATTTCAAACTTGAGTTCATGAAGTGGGTTTGGTGGATTTTTGCATCATCAAAAATAAATCAATAAATAAATTTCGCTAGAATCGTAGTTCGTATATAACTGAGGTTGATGCTCAAGGATCTCTACATGTGAAACTAATTGTTTTGTATAAGGACTGTGATAAATATTGTCTTAAATCTTTGAGGCCACCTAAGCATAAATATGGATAAGGATATTGAAGCTTATTGATTGATTATAGGCAAAAGCAAATTAATGTCCATGGGAGCATACCTTCTGAAAGTGAAACTTGAGCTTTAAGTTGCTATTTAATAGTGGAATATGTGAACTTAAAAGTACTGTTCTAAAAATTGCCCTAGGTGGCTGCTGGTTGAGGTGAAAAGCCCGTTGGTGGTAGGTAGATTAATCGAAGCTAAACGGTGCCTTGATGCTGTTAGGCAGTCTCTGCAGTGTAGTCAACACGTAGACAAGTTATTTTTTCAGGGTTTTAACACCCAAACTGACACCGTTTTGAGTGATTTAGAAAAACTCCCAAAACGATGCTATTTTGGGAGTTTTATTGTTGTTTTTTAAAAACTCAAAATGACTTCGTTTTGGGTGTTTGTTTTAGGAAAAAAAAAAAGAAAGCAGAGAATCATCTTCCTAATATGAAACCCTAAAAATTCAACCACTATCAACTCCTATCTCCGGTGGCTTCCTTCCTTGACCATTGAGGAATTCCCCAGGCACTAGGCACCAGGCCACCCCCCAACTAGCGCGTGGTGCTTTTTAGAACATTGCTTAGAAGTTAGTTTTCTGTTTCTGAAGAAAAAAGAAACAGAAATTTCCTATTTAAAGAGTATTTTTCAATTTTCTTGATTACAGACCTTTTTTCACTAACTGTTTTGAAGATAGTTTTCAAGGAGAGATGCAACTTGCTTGCATAAACGAGTTATAAGAACTTCAATTATGGTATTTGAATAATGTTTTATGATTCTTGTAATCTTAATGCATATTAACTCTGCAACCAATAGAAAATTGTTTTGTATTCTGGTTCTTAAAAAAATGTTCTAAGAAAACTGTTGGTTCACTTTGATTATTCTTTCTTCTTTTTAATTATTTATTTATTTTTAAGTTTTTGATAAAAAAGAAAAAAGAAAAAAGAAAGGGAGAAAAACTGCTGAGCATGCCCACTGACTTTGCATTGCTGTTATTTTATTTAACTCAATAGCAGATTATGGTGATCTGTAACTAAGTTTTTGGTTACTTAATAGGAAATGCCATAAAATAATAAATTGATTAATAAAGTTAATTTTAGGGTCAAATAGGGTAATATATGAGATGACATATCTATCCATTAACTATTGTTGTTTATCAAATTACTTTCAATTTTATAGGGGATTTGTACTTTTAATATTTTAGTTTTCAGAACAATGTTTTGTACTTTCATGAACAATTTTTTTGTGCTACTTAGAGATCACATATATAACAAAACATTCTAGCCACTGATGTCAGCCAATTTCAGATTAACATATTCTAGGGTAAGCAATTAATAACTGCTTGTGGATCATGTACTGCGTTGATTTTAATAGTGATTTAGACTCTGGTGAACATTTACTGTTCCGCTACTGTTGTCAGTGTCAGGTGTAGTTCATCTTATCCAGCTGAGAAGTTCTGTGTCCCATAAGTCTTCATTGAGATCCCTGTTGAAGCAGTGTTTCAGCTTTCTGTAGGAGACTGTTTTGTAGAGAAGTATTTCCATTGGCATTAATTTTTATAGGTATCAGCGTCCATCTTTTGGGTTATTTGATTGGGAGGGAAATAGGACTTTTGAGGGTTATTGTCGAGTGGAACCATGGAAGTGGACCTTTTGTCAAATGAAGTTTAATTTTTGACAATTTTTGGCTTCACTTTCAAATGCATTGCAGACTTTCATAATTTGTTATCTAGTTTTCTGATCTATTCAGTTGATTGATTGTTTTGAGTGTCTTGCTATTGTTTCTGATAAACTTGGTGGTTGGCTTGTTGACCTCAGCTAACACCTTTATTCTTAAAATTATTATTTAAATCTCATTATCTTTTTATTTTTTATTTAAGAAAGATGCTTAGGGTGTTTGATTGAGAGAACTCTGTAGGCTAAAATGCCTGAGGTTTCATTTTGAAAGAGGAAAAGTAATTATAATGAAGCAGGTTTTGGTTTGAAGAAAGTAACTTCCATCTTACTATGTCAGAATTATTTGAAAAGTGCCATCGAGTACTTTGATGTTGTATTTTAGGGATGGATTGGAGTGATGTGTTTCAACTTTTTCTTTGTCCGATGCATAGCTTTAATCCGTGGGGGACATTCTATTTATGGTTATGACGTTTTTCATCTTATTCTCAAAAACACATTAATGTTGATGGATATTTAACATGTGTAGCAAATGCATACTTCATTGTTACTCAGTTACTCTTTGAGGGCTCGCTCAGTATACGAGATTGGATTTAACTTATTTTGAAAGATAGAATTAAATTGGATAAGATAGAAATGATTTAGTTAGTATTGTGATATGTTTGGTGCAGATGAGATTGGATTGAAAATAGTATTTTTCTCTTATTTGATGTAGCATGGGATTGAATAAAAAATAATCATATTTTATCTTTGATAAATGTGAGATGGTAGTATAAAAATTTAAAATGATATTATTACAATATTATAATAAAATAATATTAAATTAAGTTTTGAATAAAATAATATCATTTTAAATTAGTTTCAAAATATAAAATTATTTTAAATTATAAATTTAGTTAAAATTAATTTTATTTTTTCTTTTTAGAAAACTAAATAGAAGTATTTATAATTAATTTTAATTAAATAAATAAATATTTATTTTTTATTTATATTAAAGATACATATTTTTTAAAACACTTTAACAAAATATATTTGATATATACCTTTATAAATATAAATACTTAATATTTTAAATAAAAATAAATTAAATGGAAAAATAGAAAAAAAAAAATTCACATTTGGAACTAATTAGTTCCGCACTCTAGCGTGGGCCTATCTAGTCCCACAGTTGTAGGATTAAACGAGCGACAAGGCTGATTTCAGTTCTGACATTCTACTAAACATCGAATTGGATTGAGATTTGTCCAATCCTATTGCAGCCCGGTTGACCACACATCACCTTGAAGGTTTTGCGGATACTGGTTGGATTTTGAGCTTTCTCTCATTTCTCCAAGCTCATTCTTACATGATACCTTTGCTTTCCATTCTAAAATGTGAACTCTGATGGATGGCAATCATACCTCTCATTACCACCTTTATCTCTTGTTTAGTACGTGCCTACAAGCACATTAGCTGGAGTTAAATTGTTTATTTTGTTGTTAGCTATTTGTTATGTGGGTGTGCTCATTGAAAGTTCAATTGTTGTATGCACATTTATAACTGGTTTATATATTACATGGTTGGAAGTTAAATTGAATAAGGCGTTCATATCTGCCCCATTGTCTCAAGTCACAAATTCACTATTATCTTCCACCTTTTTCATTGTTGTAATTTATATTTTGCAGTAAAGAGGATGCTGGGATGAAAACTGCAAAATTAAGAGATGAAAAAGAGGTTCTAGACAGGCAACAACATGCTGACATTGAAGTGCTAAGAAACTTGGAAGAAAATCTTCTGCAATTGAGTAATAGGGAGCATGAATTAGATGCTCAGGAGAAACAATTGAGATTGAGACAGGAAAATATCTCTAAAACTTCTGACTTACAGAAGAAGGAACTTGAAGAGCTCATGGATAAACTGCATGCAATCGTGATTCCAGGTTATGTAACTTGTTTTCCAAATGGATGTTTGTTCTTTCCCAGCATCAATGTATTAGCTTTGTTCAATCTGTGCTTATATACGGTACCTGCTCTCTACATTTACATGCTGTATCTGTTTTGTAAAATAGTAAGGCATCTTGAAAGCCCTGCATTGCTTTTGCTATACAGTAATAAATATGAAAATCTGAAGTCTAAAATTAGTGAAATCAAAAATGAATTACGTGAATGGAGAGCTGATAGACATGAAAATGAGAGGGATCTGAAGTTGTCTCAAGCTGTGGAAACTCTCAAACACCTATTTCAAGGAGTTCATGGTCGCATGACTGATCTTTGTAGGCCAACTCAGAAGAAGTACAACCTTGCTGTTACTGTTGCCATGGGTAAATTTATGGATGCTGTAGTGGTTGAGGATGAGTATACAGGAAAAGAATGCATCAAGGTAATACTTTCTAATAATCTATTTTATAGAGAGGGAGGGAAGCTACATATTTTCTAATCTCTTTTGATAATGGAAGGCATGGTTAATATGAGCTAATACACTTATGTCTTATATTTTGGGAAGGATGGTCATGCATCTATTTAATCTAACAAAATTTGGAAGGTGTAATCACTTCAAGCTGTAGTACAGAATACACAATAAGCTACCGTAGGACAGAATATATTATGTCTTGGCATGTCTGTTTCACTGTCTACATTCCATTGTCAATTTCACTTTTGAATACAGTGATTCAAATGATTAATATTATGTTTTATGTAATGTAATTCAATTGATGTGGCTTCTGTACAGTATTTGAAAGAGCAAAGGTTTCCTCCCCAAACATTTATCCCCCTCCAGTCAGTGCGTGTTAAGCCTGTCGTTGAAAGGTTACGTACTTTAGGTGGTACAGCGAAGCTAATCTTTGATGTCATACAATATCCTTTCCCTAAGCTTGCATGTCTCATGTTTGTTTCTTTATGAGATGACGTGCTTCACATCTACTATCTCAATTCACATGACATTTTCTCCTTTTTTTTTTTTTTTTTTCCATCTCAATTATCATTTTTGTACTTTTGAAATACCGTAGATGTGCAATATTTTTTTCCCCTGTTTTACATTGTTTGGTAACATTTTTCTTTTTTACATGATTTCATATTATTATCGAAATGGTATGTGAAACTTGTGCAATCCATTATCATCTTTTGTCATTTTGCACCTTATTCCAAGTGAATTTTTTCCATTTATAGACACGTATAGTTTATATTTTGAAATCAACGTCATTGTGTTACATTAAGAAATGAATGTCTTAGCCTCAATTTGAAAAAGACCATAAGTTTTTATAATTTCGTAAAAAATAATTTGATTAACTTGCAGACACATTATATATTTAACTTGTATGTGTCTGCTTGTGTATTATGGTGCAAATATCATCCATCCCATGATGAAATTTAATGAAATATGATTAGACTATTGTATGGATGATTATTAAAAAAGAAATATCCTTGTGAAAAAAGTGTAAGAGTTTTTTGGGCACTGTAGCTATTTGTCCCCACTCCCCTTTCCCATTTATATTTGTCTTTGAAAAATTGGAAAAAATAGTTCCCATGCTTGAAAAATTTTCAAATTATTATTTTTCTTATCATCCATACAGAGATTCTTGTAAAAAATCTGTAATCTTCATCAAATTTCATCATGGAGTTGATTGTGTTTGCACCATATGGTTTGTACTAGCTAAAAGATTAATACATTCAAAACATTGATCTCACAACCGTCAAGACTTTGTGCATATAACTTATATTTGGAATCCCAAACCACAGAAAAATTATTCTTAAGCAGGGATCCCTAACATAAGACATCTTGTTTCTCTCATGTTATTAATCTGTATGTTTGTCTTAATATCTCTTTCTGTTTCTTTTTCCTAGTTTCATATTATTCCCTTTTCTGCATGTTTCAGTTTTTGATTAGATGGTGTTTACTACTATTTGGTTAACTGTAGTCTGAAATTTAAGTGGTGAGTGGGTTCTGCTTGTTCATTCTGTACGTGGGGTAGCTATCACACAAACATAACTTTTGATAAATAAACCTTTGCTTTGTTCCTTTATTGCATGTTGGTTATATCTGCTCTGGGTTTCTCTAATTGAACCTTTTTTTTTCTTTTTTTTTTTAAAAAAAAAGTGGTACAGACAAATATTTCTTTTTCTAGTAATAGCTGGCAAATTAATTGAAACAAATGTCAAAGTTGGTGGACTTAACAATTGCACATTTGATACTTCCTTGGAGAAAGCAATTCTTTTTGCTGTTGGAAATACTCTAGTTTGTGACAACCTAGATGAAGCCAAAGTTCTTAGCTGGAGCGGGGAGAGATTTAGAGGTAATCTATTACTGTCTTTTTCATAATAGGCAGTATCACTTTATTCCATCTAAATGGCAGCTGCATGTATCTGTATCAGTTGTAACTGTTGATGGGATTCTGCTAACAAAGTCTGGCACAATGACTGGTGGTACCGCTGGTGGAATGGAAGCAAGATCAAAACATTGGGATGATAAAGCAATGGAATGTTGGTTGTCATATTGAATTTACTATATTTTTTCTCTTATTTAATGTTGGTATGTAATGTTTTGTAGATAAAAGAAGAAATAAAGAACAGCTTGAATCACAGTTGGAAAATCTTGGGTCCATTCGTGAGATGAAGCTGAAAGAGTCTGAAATATCTGGGAAAATTGCTGGACTCGAAAAGAAGATCAAGTATGCTAAGACTGAGAAGGTAAAATGAATGATATATGACCTTTTATGATGCAAAAAAATATTATTGTACGTGAGCACTACACATGTTGACAAATTGTAACAGGTAAACTATGGATGCTTGCTGGATTTTTGTGGATACTCGTTTGATTAAGACTTTTAGTTGCAGCTGTCCAACTATTAGCAATATGAACACTTAATTCTTGATTTCTCTGGCTTAACTTGTTTAATTCTAAGCTACAATTTTTGGGGATGAGGGGAGTAGGGAAAAAGGTTCCAACGTTGAGTCTATTCATGTACATATGATTGTGAAGCGTTTGTTGACATGCATCTATTACTTATTGGATAACCTAGAACATCAATATTGCAGCAAAGTATTGAGGACAAAATTAAAAACCTGAGGCAGGAGAAGCGTAATATCAAGGCAGAAATCTGTCGTATAAATCCTGACCTTCGAAAGGTGATATTTATTTGCAATTATGCCTTTTGTCCAGTTTAGGTAGTAAAGATCCTTACAATATAGAATTTAATGCTCTTCTGTAACGGTTGCAGTTCAAGGATACCATTGATTGGAGGAACACAGAAATCAGCAAAATGGAAAAGAGGATCAATGAGATTGTTGATCGACTTTACGAGGATTTCAGTCAGTCAGTTGGAGTGGCAAACATTCGTGAGTATGAAGAAAACCAGCTCAAGGATGCCCAAAATGTGGCTGAAGAGAGGCTTAACTTGAGTAACCAGCTAGCGAAGTTGAAGTATCAGTATGTATTTTTTCATTTTCTTTTTTATTTTGGATAATATGTGTTTCTTTTTCACCATCACCTCAATCATATTTTTAATCTATCCCAATGGTTAAATCAATAGACTGATATCGGTGTCTTTTATGTCTACGCCTATGTAGATGTTCCTTGCATTATCTACTGAGTATCTCATAAAGCAAATATATGATTGTCAGTCTCCTTTTACAATTTCTTGGTTTTTGCTTGTTTTGATGAGTTGAAGTTGAATTTTTCAAATTTGAATGGCCTGTCAATTGGCAATTTTTATGGCTGTGATCTAGCTTGTTACGGTTGGCTCTTGTTCTGAATGCTTTTATGAGTACTTCGAACAGTTGTGATTTAAATGCCTGTCCCAGTCCTTGCAGTACCGTGACTCCAGTTGGATGCTATACAGTTTCATTTGAAGCTGTAATTTTTCTTGGGTACCCAATTACTGCTGCTTGTCTGATCCTATTACAGCCATCTGCGATCCTGCATCAAATACATGCATCACTTGCTAGCATTAGTGGTGTTTTTAGTTAGTGCATTGTTTTACCAGATCAGTAAGTAGTAAGACTTGTAAGGCATACACATTCAAACACACATAAACCAAGGATGGGATGCCCATGCAGCCAAGCTATATGACCTTCCTACGGCTAAGTTTGAAAAACTGAATTCCTTTATTAATGTTTAAACCACACAGATGAGTACTGGCACTTTTCTTGATAATTTAGAGGTGCAGGAGATGCTTATGTTTGACTGAATTCATTGTTTTAAAAGGTGAGGCGGCACCTCGAGGCGACCGCCTTGGGCAATGGATTTGCAAAACAATGCCCCAATCGGGTGAGGTGACCGCCTAAGGATAGCCTTGAGGCAAGGCGAGCTCAAACGACAGTGAGGCGGTAGAGAAAAAGGAGAGGGAGGAGAGAGCCAGTTGAGAGAGAGGGGAGGGGGGAAAGCCTCTGTTAAGAAGCAACTTCAGCACTGAAATCGGCAGTCGGAGACAGCCAAATTGGTGTTGAAATCGTTGCCGAAGTTCTTTCTAAGACTGATTGGAGTGAGCGAGGTGAAGATTGTGATTGAAGATTCGATCAAACATGAGGCCAATTTGCGAGATTGATGTGAGAGGCTTGCTTTTGTTCATCGCTTGTTTCAGGATTTCAAATTTTTCAAAGATGAAGACATCAGGGACCTAATTAGCACTAGTTAAAAGAGAGAGAGAGATGAGAGGGAGAGAGCCGGTTGAGAGAGAGGACAGGGGAGAGCGCTAGATTGATAAGAGAATGAGGGAGAAGGGGTTTGACTTCTTTATATGTTTTTTAATTTTATTAATATTTATTAAATATTATATTATCATCTTCATTAAAAGAGCCCCTCATATTTCATATAATTGTACTTTTTTTAATTATTTTAATTTTTTTCGTCATGTTAGCCTAACTTAGAATTTTGTATGTTCTAGTAATTTTGTTGGATTTGTTCTATTTTGTTTGATACTAATATTTCTAACATTGGTTTTCAGTTTTCACTATCTTTTTCCATGTTATGGATGATTTTGTAAATTAGGGTTTTTTTTTTTTTTAATTTCTTTTTTCCTTTTTGAATCAAGGCGGTCGCTTCAATGCTCGCCTTTCGTCTTCTAAAACATTGACTGAATTATTGGTAACCATGACGACATTAATGGCGTTATTGACAACAGCTTGAAGCTTTTTCTTTTAGATTCAATCGTGTTGAATTTTACTAATATCTTTAAAAAAGTTCTAAGTCTGTTGGATATTAATATTTGTAATAATGGGTTTCATCTTCTAATATCCCTCTCATTATCTGATCCGCTTGTGGTGCATGGTTTACTCGACCACTTTGGTGTTTGACAGATATGTATTATGTATTTTGCTCAGTCTGATTGTCAGGTTGGAGTATGAGCAACAGCGAGATGTGGAATCACGAATAAAAAAGCTAGAATCTTCTCTCCAAACCTTACAAAATGAATTGAAGCAGGTTGACAAGAAGAAAGCTGTACTCCAAAATGTGAATAAGAATGCTAATGAGGAGATTGAAAGTTGGAAGAACGAAATTTGGGGTATGGTTTAATTCAACATATTTCAACAAAACCTGTTTGTTGATGCTAAATTACTTAAATAGTATTTTTGAACTTTTTCCTAATGTTTTAACCTAAGTCAAGTAGTTAACATGGTATTAAGACTTAAGAGCTAACTGAACTAAGAATTCTTGGGTTTGGCTTCTCTTCTGTGATTATTGGATTTGTTATATGTCTGTGTTTGAGTCATGTGGCACATCTGTTGGTTTTGAACATGGGGGTTGTGCCCTTAAATACTATTGTTGGTAGCTTTCCTAACAGTTTAAACTTTTGAGTTTAATGGTTTCTTAACATAATATTCGAGTCAGTTTTCCATAGGAGTTTTGGGTTTAAGTCCCCTTATGAGATTTTATAGGTATTTGATTTTGAATTTTATATGAATTTGTTTTTATGCTTGGGCCATATGGTAAGCCTTTTGATATTACATGTGAGATGGTATGTCAAAGGGCATCAGATTATATTTGGGTCTTTTCCTTATTGCTTAAGCATTTGGGTGTAGCAATTACTAATATTGTGTCTTAAGTTAATTTTACCAAGAGTGCTTGGCAATGAGTCGGCCATTTGATTATGTTTGAATTTGTTATGTGTTTGAGTTCAACTCATGAGGTAAGTCCATTGATTTTGCATATGAAAGGGCATGTTAGAGTGCTTAACAATTATTATTCAATCTTTCTTTAATAGCTTAAATTTTTGGATCTAATGACACTAACAATTAAGAATTAATATTTTTGAAGTAATTTTTTAGACATTTTGATTGATATACATGGATTAGACAATTACTTTTTCACTTCCTTATCATCTACAGTACCATCATTTTAAGACTGTAGTGTAGGGTTCCATGGATGACATTGGTTTCATGCAAAAGATTTTGGGTAATTTTAATGTATTAGGTTGCCAATGCATCCATGAATTGAAGTGTTCGATAAAAGCCCAAACAAAAATTTTTTAAGCATTTTAATATTTAGAACCAACAAGCTTGTTATATGGGCCAAGCCAATTGATTCAAATGCAGAACAAATTTAGATAACAAATAAAATACATTTGATGGACTTGAAGCCAAGATGTCTTGGTAAATTTAACTCTGTTATAATGTTAAGTTATTGTTAGACCCTAAAAAGAATTTCTTGGTAAAGACATAAACAATAGTAATTAAGTACTTCTGAAATCTGACAGTATGAATATTCATCAACTTGAAAAATAATGTTAATAATAAAGCATTTTTTCTACATCGTTCAACTATCTTAGTCTTGTTTTGATCCTCAAGGTCATCTCTCTTATCTCCTTGCACACTTGCACCTATCAACCCACCTAGAGAACTAATATCTTTTCGTACTACTGTTGAAACAAAATTCTATGAAATGCTGTTTCCTACATCAATATTTTTCCTTTTAGATTAGGATTTAGGACTCTATATAAGTGTAATTGAAGACGTCAATATATGCACTGATTTTTCTTGTTAACAACTGTAATGGAAGGAAGATGTGTACAATTGTATCCATTTAATAGAACACAAAGCTGAAAGAATTTTATTAACAAAAAATGTTGAACGCACAGTCCACAAGTTAATCAAACAATTCTTGATACTGTTATATCCCAAAAATTGTTTTCCTTGGTTTAGGTTTGAAAGCTATAGTTACTATGATTTGTATGACTTGCTGTTGTACTGTTATATCTCAAAAATTGTTTTCCTTGGTTTAGGTCTGAAAGCTATAGTTATTATGATTTGTATGATTTGCTGTTGTACATTTGCAATTGTTATAATTATTACTGGTTTAGGTGTTTGGCTTGTTTACTTAAAGCAATATCAATGAAATTGAAAGTTTATGTTCTTATTGAAGAGACTTATTGAAGGTCTTGTCCCTTTTGAAATAGTTAGGCTTGTTCTTCAAATGCCTTTTTTAGGTGCTGGTCAGTTGCTAATCGTCTTTTTTTTTTTTTTTAACCTTGATGTGGATAATTTGAATTTCTTTTTCCTCTTTTATAATAAATAAATAATTAATTAATTAGCTCTTCCTGTTTTAACAGAAGTGAAATCTAAATCGGATGAGTGTGAGAAGATGATCCAGAAATGGAAGAATGAGGCTTTTGGAGTGCATACAAAATTATCGAAGTTGAATTGTTTGATAAATTCAAAAGTTTGTGGACTTATTCGCCTTTAATCCTTTCAACCTTACCTGAACATTCTAGAGAAATAGGTAAGTTTTTGCAATGTAAGAAAAAATAGTAATTGCATCTCTTTGCCGATCTTACAGGAGGAGCAGATTCAATCGTTGATCTCTCGAAAGCAGGAAATAGTGAATAAGTGTGAATTGGAACACATAAGCCTTCCCGATGTTGCACACCCAATGGAAATTGACTCTTCAACACAACCAGAGCGTGAGAAACTTGAAGTTGAATTCAAGCAAAGGATTGATGCCCTAATTTCAGAAATTGAAAGGACAGCTCCAAATTTGAAGGCACTTGACCAATATGAGGCTCTGTTAAAGAAGGAAAAAGAGGTGACTAAAGAATTTGAAGATGCCAGAAAGGAAGAGAAGAAAGCAGCTGAAGAATACAATAAAGCTAAGGAGAGGAGGTATTTATTAACCCCTAGGCAATAGTAACTTGCACTTTATAATATATCAGATAGAATGTGTCTAGCAAAAGTTATATTTCATTGTTCAGGGATAGCTTACTTGATTATGTTTCCATCTTAGTTACATTGCTGTAGTAGTTGGATTGTAAAATCTGCATATTTGTTGGTTTGCAACATCATCTTTATTCCTGCAGATGCTAATCTCATTTGTTCAACACTTTAAATAACATTACTAATCAAAACATAATATCTCGTCACGGTGTTTGAATTACAATTCTTGTGACTTTGATTTTGGTGAATGCAGATACAGGTTATTTATGGATGCTTTTAATAATATTTCTGGTAATATCGACAAGATTTACAAACAACTAACAAAGAGCGATACACACGACCAGAAGGGTGGGATAGCATTTTTGAACCTGGAAAATGAGGATGATCCTTTTTTACATGGAATCAACTACACTGCTATGCCACCAACAAAGCGCTTTTGTGATGTGGAGCAGCTATCTGGTGGGGAGAAGACAGTTGCTGCACTTGCGTTACTGTTCTCTATCCACAGGTGTGTCTAAGCATTTGATCAATGTGAGGTGTGTCTACGCATTTGATCAATGTCAAATTAAATTGTTCTTATCATTAATGCATCAAGGGATTGTCCATCAGCACTTGGTTTAAATATACTTTTATCATTCTGTTTTTGAGGCTGGACTAATTGTCAAATATTAACCAGTTTTTTTAATCTGGACTAGAACCAAGTAAATTGCTAACAAGTACATGGGGTTAGAGTAGTTGCTAACTCTGTGGGTCACGAATCATGTACTGTTAGGGTCATGAACTTCTCTCTTCATTAGTTGCTATGTTTATTTTTCACTTTATGCACTTTTTTCTTTTTGTGAGGCTTGTAAGTGGTTTTATGTTCCATGACCCTTTTTGGAAGCTAATTTGAATGAATTGGTACATACATAGAAAAGCCAACAAGTTTATTGAAGGGAGCTGTGTTGAGTTGTCTTTTTTGATCCTTTGTTTGTGATCTGATTTCCCCCTTCTTTGCATGAGTTCTTTTAGCTACAAACCTTCTCCATTTTTCATATTGGATGAGGTTGATGCGGCATTGGATAATTTAAATGTCGCCAAGGTAGCAGGATTCATCCGTTCAAAATCATGTGGAGGAGCAAGAAGTAATCAGGATGTTGATGAAGGCAGTGGCAGTGGTTTTCAGATTATAGTGATATCACTGAAGGATAATTTTTATCACAAGGCTGAAGCCTTGGTTGGGGTTTACAAAGACTGTGAAAGAAGGTGGGTTTTTTGCTTAATCATTTCTGAATTGCTTATTATTATCTCCTTTCTGGTAAAGATTTTATCATGTTAAAATTACTGATCGACACACAATTATGCTTTGCCCTTTGCAGCTGCTCAAGAACACTGACATTTGATCTGACCAATAATCGAGAATCGTGAATATCCAACTGCTGGTTGCTGTGCCTGTGGGTTAACTATTCTTTTTATAAATTAACCTTAGTCTCTAGCATCCTTAGAGTAAATTGATGTAAATAGCCTACATGATATTTGATGTAGGACAAATTAGGAAAGTTTAGGATTTCATTTCCTAGGATCTTTATTTATTAATTAAGATTATTACTTGTTAATCAAGAATAAGATTTTATTTATTAGGTAAGATTATTACTTGTTAACCAAGAATTAGATTTTTATTTATTAGCTTAGATTTCATTTCCTCATTAAGATTCCTATTTCCATTAAAGTTGGTGAGAGGAGGCTCTCTTGTCACAAACGCCTGTGAGGGGAGGCACTCTTGTCACGGGTTACCGTGATGGAATGCTCTCTTGTCACGAGTGATTGTGACGGGAGGGCCTCCTGTCATGGACAACGTGACGGGAGAGCGTCCGTGACAGAAGGCTCTCCCTTCACTGTACCTTCAATTTGAAGTTTTTTACTTAAGGGTATTTTGGTAAATAGGAGGTATTGGATGCAATTAATTTGTTTGAGGAGTTAAAAATAAATTTTTCCTTGAAATGAGCTAAAAACGAAATTTTCTTTTGAATTTGGGTAGTTTTGAATTTTTCTCTAATATCATTAATTGTTGTTCCTTTGTTGATGTAAACCTAACAATATTTATCTGAATCTTTAAATATATGAGATGTGTTCCCTTGTTTAAAAGAACGTTATTGGCCAAAGCTATATAAACAAACTTCTCTCTCAATTCTCTTCTATCTAGATTTTGTTTCGGTTTTCTCTATAATATTTCATATTCTAATTTATTTTTACAATAGATCAAATGCATCTTTACAGTCTAAAGCATTTAATTCAATTTCTTATTTTCATTAATTAGTTATTTTTATCTATGTAAAAATTATTAAAAAAAAAAATGTACTTTTGTAGCTAAAAGTTATGAAAAGTAAAATCAACCAATAAAAAAAAAAAACACCCTTATAAAAGATTTAATTATACTTTTAGTTTAATAGATAAAAGCATAGAAAAAGCAGATTAAAGGAAAAAAGAAACACATTTAATTGATTGAATACCTCAAAAGCCCATTCTTTTATTATATTCTATAAACCTTTTTTCAGATTATCTTAATTTCAAGTCACCAATTAAAAACAATTAATCTGATAGAAAATAGGTATCAACTCTATAACACATAAATTATAGTTATTAAAAACACTTATTCTATTATAAAGTACAACATTAAAAATTGTTTTTTTAAAATATATATAGGTACAGTAAATAATAATGCACCTTCTTATTTCAAAAATAGAATCACAAAGATAGATTGTCTACAACAAAGTAATAGAAGGAGATCATCCATATCTAAATAAGATAGAACCAACTTCGTTTCTAGTAAGGGTTTATGTATAAACCTGCATCAATTCCTATTAGTATAATTATATAAGACCCCATTAAACTCATATAAAATGTATTCATGTCAATGAAATCATTATCTTGTTCATTGTCAGTTGGGGCTCTTGGCATTGGTGGCGGTGGTCCAGATATGTCACAACTTTTGTTTAATGGCAGCCCACAACGAAAAGAGGATTTCCAACGTAGCAATTTTCTTCAAAGGTACCAAATTGTGCAATTTTCTCTGGGGTTTTACCGGATAAATTATTATGTGCCACACTAGAAGAAATCAAGAAATCCAACTCAACAAGTTGAGAAGGAATTTTTCCATTTAAATTGTTATAGGAAAGATCCAAGCTCTCGATTTGTTTAAGCTTCAAAAATGTCAATGGAATTGGTCCAGTCAAGTGGTTATCGGCCAAATTTAGTGTGTGAATCCTGGTCAGGTTTCCAACCTGTTGAGGAATCAAAACTATTAGTTTGTAGCAAAAAGGTTAATACTTGACATGTAGGTGAGAACTTTTCCTTCATTAGAGTAAGATGAAGTCTTTGTTGTGAATTCCACAATTTCTTCATTCTTTATTTGAATAAGTGTATCTCCATCTCGAGCACCAATAAGTGTAGAATCTACATCTACATCACTACTATGATTATCATGGAGTGTCGTTAGTTCTACGCAAGGAGGAATATAGCCTAAAAGATTATTATGAGAAAGATCTAACAAGCGTAATTGCTTTAATTGGTACAATTGTGTTGGTAGTTTACTCGAAAGATAGTTATTTCTCAAGATAAGGTACTTCAACTTAAAATTCAAATTGATCCAAGTTGGAATGCTACCATGTAATTGGTTATAACTAGGGTTTAGTGTCACTAGAAAAGAGTTATTAACCAAGAAATCACTTAGTTGCCCCTAAAAACTATTTTTAGACAAATAAATCTATTTGATAATTGAAGAATTGAAGCAATATGGCACACTACCAAAGAGATTATTATTTGCAAGATTCAAAATTGCAAGATGTTCAAGTTGACAAAACTCAGATGGAATTGGACCTTCAAGATGATTATTGGCATTATAATATCTTCCAAACTTGACATATTCCCTAACCAACTTGGAAGCCTATATTATTATCACTGAGATATAATCCTGTTAAATCAAAAGCATTAGACAAGCCATCCGGGATCTTTCTAGTGATGTTATTACCATCCAATTGTAATCTCCACAAGTTTGTCAAGTTGAAATTGGAAGAGAACATCTGACCTTGAAAGCTATTTTTTGATAACAAAAGCATGTGTAAAGAGGTATAACCTTCAACCAAGTGCTTTAGTATCTTACCAGACAGTCGATTGTACGATAAGTCGAAATCTTCCAGTGAATTTATGTCTCCAATTGAAGAAGGAATGCTACCATCAAAGATTTTAGGAAATGTATAAATGTCTCAGGCTTGGTAGATATCCTCCTAATTCTTTTGGAATATGCCCATGAAAGAGATTTGTAGAAATATCTAATGAAGTTAAATTCATGTGAGGATGAATTGGCGACTGGAAATGTCCTCCAAGAGAATTATTGGCTAGATTAAGATAAAATAATCTTGAATTATTCTCTAACAACCAATTTGGAAACTCTCTTGTCAAGTTATTAGATGAAATACATTATCTGCAAGTTATGTTGAAGGTAGAGAAATTCAATAAGTGTACCACCATCTGCGCAATAAAACAATACAATGGTTACCAAGAGGAATTCATAAAGAATACTCGATTTACATATATTTTATTATTGACACCATAAAATTTCAAGTTTGAAAAGCACCTAGTCTACCATTATGTATAGCTAAGATATAACTATTAGAGATGCAAAAACTCAAACATGGCTAGAAATTATGTATGTGAAGTGTAAAAGTTATAAATAATATTAAATTGAGTGAAAAAAATATCTGATATCCAAATTTTTAAATATTATAAATTTGTTTCTAGGAGTTGTTATTATTTTTGGATGATGTCTTTAGGAATTATTGACATGACCCATCCCGACTCCTCTCTTGAGTTCGGGAGAATCCCGTGAAAACTAGGATCTTTCTAATTAGAATTTGGAGTTTCTAAAAATCCTTTAGAAAATCATCGTAAATCGCATGATCACTGTGTAAATATAATTTGAACAAAACAAAAATCTTTCAGTGTTGGACCCATTTACTGAATACATAAAATATTCATAAAATTTATGAAAAAAGATATTTCATTTCCAAAACTATTTTTGAAGCACATTTACGAAATCTAGTTAATTAAAAATAACATACCCTAATGCAAAAATGTTTCTACTTAAAAATAATGTTAATTCATTTTGTCATCACCATGTGGCTCTTCTCACGATATGCAATAATCTGCACGAATCTACGATAGATATCTAAATAAAAAATGGGTTTTATAAAAGAGTGAGTGCTAACGTCCAGTGAATGGATATAGCTTTTCTAAAAATATTTCTAAAGAAAACATAACATATGTATAGTAATAATAATCATTCTCAACAATTCATACGCATCATACTGAATTTAAATCTACTATCGTAGTACAACTGTAAACTTCTATATAAATCATATTTATAACTTTAATAATACAAAATCTAAAAATCTATTATTAAAACTTTTCTGAAATCTCTTTCGAATACTGCATACGCTTCTCTGGGTTAACCACCATACTTCAAGGCTTCATTGGACTACTATCCACGGACTTATGGCTCTTATACACATGTGGTCCTCAGTCTTATAATAAAACTGTAAACATCTGTAAACTAAAAATCTACACTAACTAGTACTCAGGAGAATCTGGTTATATATGGTGGAGATACTCAACACACGCAGAACGAGTGATAACATCTGGCCATATACGTGTTGGGCAACTCTATGACTCCTTAGACATCTATCATACATGTGCTGGACAACTCTCTAGGACTTACACACAGTGAAACCTACTAACCTTTAAAGGGAAGGGCACAGTCCTGATGTTTTAAAAGTCTCATTTCAGTCGTTTCTAAATCTTAAATTATTTTCATATGCAAATTGTATAATTCTATTTTTGAATGTAAATATAATTCTCAATAAATCCTTTTTTTTTAATAATATAAATTTATAACTCAAAATTAATGAATCAATAGACTAATTAAATAATTTTCTTCTTATAACAGTTAAATCAATAAAATCTGAAATTTAAATAATTATAATAAACTTATAAAAATTATACGGTTTCTGCCACTAATCCACTCCACAAATTTTCTCATTTTATTATAAAAAACTTGCCACAATTCTCTTTCTTTGGTCAGCCACTGACCAAGTTTCAATTTCAATGTAAACATTTCTTTTTCTTTTCAAAGCCCAGGGCCGATTTGTCTCTTGCAGTTTCAGACATTTCTTTTGCATTTTGAGAGCCATTCACATTGCTCACTTGACCACCCACTTTAATTGGGCTTACTTGGTTCGGCCCATAAGCTCTTTATTCCATTTTTTTTTTCTTTTCATTTGGGCTCTCCTAAAAATTCAGGCCATTTAAATTTTGGGTTCTATAATTGGTCCCCTTTTGATTTATTCATTTGAGCCTCATTTTATGATTTTAAAATTCTACTAAATCTATTTAGATTCAAGCCTTACATAAACAAAGTAATTGAGCTTCAATAGCCTAACCATAATAACCACAAAATTTTTAATATTACATTTTTACCCTTCTTTGTATCAATAAAATACTTTCTTTCATAGCATCATAATTCATCAGATAGATTCAATAACACAAGTTAGCTTTGCTAACTAGATCAAACAAATGAGAAAGAAAATGAAAGTAGCTTTCTAATTAATCAAATCATGGAGTATATACTACTCCAACATATGGGTGTAGACTACTCCAATGTCAATCAGTCAGTTAAAGTATAAACTTTTGGACTCAGAGGTTTAAATGGGGGCAACTTACCTCAAACTTCTATGTCTGAAAATGAAAAATCAAAGTCTCTATTAAATGTTCAGACGTATGGATTGATGATAGAAAAAATGACAAGTTGAATTGTAATTCTATGAAGCTAGACTTGTAGATGGAACAATAGCAATGATAAAAGACAACAACAACTCTTATTCTTAGTCAAGGTCTTAGTGATAAATTATTTAGAAAGACCTAGATAGATTGTTTGCATGCAATTCTGCAAACAGGCTTTAATACAAATACTCTATAGTACTCGGTTAATAAGAGCTATCCATAACATGCCTTTTATGCGCATCTCGAAAGAAGTTTATATATATATATACACACACACACACACACATACATACACACACATATATAGTGTTTCTATAATCATGATATCTTAACTTTAAAAAATAAGGGCCAACAAATCAAATTTACTCATTGTATTCTCTCTCTTAAAACAAATTTTTTCTCCTATTTAATTCAAATGAAATGAGTGAATTTGATTGGTTGATCCTTACTTTTTAAAGTCAGAGAGTTCTAATTTTAAGAACCATATATATATATATATATATATAAAGAGAGAGAAGACTATCACAATGAAATAAAATTCAATTAAGGAGATTTATATTGACGTGATTAAATTTAGTATAGATTGAGAAAATAATTATTATTTATGTATGTTATAATTCTTGTAATTTTAAAATTATAACGTAGTTTTATTTTCTATATAGCAAGACATGTACGTTTAATTAAAATGCAAAATTGTTTGTAAAAATGATCAAGAGAAACATCAACCAAGAACAAAGTAAAACCTTGGTCTGTCAATGGAGCTGCAAAATGTAACTTCTTCTCATTCAATCAACAAAACTAATTACAACCACTAATTATATATGACTTCCTTGTAACAAAATCGTGACATATTAAATTTTTTAAAGTTTAATCCGTTTGAAGAATTCAACTTATATAGGATAGATAAATGAACATGGTCATGACTTGACGTGAATGCAATTAACATTCAACTAATTCAATTACTTTCGTGTCTTACTCAAGTCATGTAACAAAATCGTGTCAAATGTTACCCATTCTCACACGTTTAAGCTATCACATACGAAACACCTATTAATTTTTGGAAATTTAAGCTAGTCTCTGCAAAAGCTTACTTTTTAATACAAAATATCATTGACCACAATTATTATTTTTTTCAAAAATCAAGAGTTTTAGTTAGTATTTGTCCACATCTTAAATTTCCATAAAAAATGATATTACTCAACAAAACCTGACGCATACTATTTTCTCAGGAAAATTCTTCCAACAATTTTATCAAGATAACAACCAATCAAAAGCTTAATAAACCTCTGAATATGATAAAACTAAGCCAAGTCTTTGTCTTGTACAAAAATGTAAATGCCTGAAAATCTTGTTGAGTAGTTTTTCACCACATAATTTCTTGTCAATGTGATTTTGACATAACGTTAATGTTGGATCAAATAAAATAATTGACTGGCCTTGATTATTTGCTTAACTTGTCTCTTGGGTTCAAGTGACACGTTTGATTTGTTTATATTACTATGTAGTGTGACTTTATTTTTATCCAAAAAAAAAAAAACCACACTTTTCACTACACTCATAATATATGGCTTAAAATATTGTTACCAAAATGATGATGCACGTAATTAGAATTACTATCTACATTCATTCATATTGCAAACCTTAATTTTCAAATTCATAATCTATTCAGTTCAACGTGTGATTAATTATTATAAATATTCTCAATTCCATTGTGTATTATTTAGATATTGTTTGGAAAACTACCAAACTAATTCAACAAAATTTTGACATATTCAAGATCTGTTAAGGAATAGCTTGTTGCCGTATCAGTAGCTACAAATCTCATTTAGAAGTTGGGAGATCAAGTATTAAATTGGTTAAGGTAACTGATCATAATCATGACAGTGATTAATAAAGAGTTTGGCAGTTTGTCAAACACTTTTACACCCTCATCAAACACTTTGCCTTTTACAAGATCAACATGTAAGAGGAAGAGTACACTCAAATTAAGACTCTCAAAAACTATGTAAGCAAATAGTGATTGTGCATATACACATATCTACGCAATTGAACTTTAATATTGTTTTGACGAACATTTTTAAATGCTTGTCCACCGAATATTGGGATTGTTGTAGGCAACAATATAATGGAAAATCGAAAGCAAAGTTTGAAGCAATATATTCTTCACTAATTTATTGAATAGGTTAACCAAATAACTCATGAGGTAAGAGAAATTTCATTGCATATAAAGATTATAGAAAAAAATTGAATAAAGAGAACGATGAAGGAAAAGATGGGGAACACATAAAACCAAAAACTAAAAAGAGCAGTTTGTATACGTTAATGATGGGTTATAAAATTGGATTTTTTTTCTTTTTTGTCAAAACAGTTGTTATGATAGCTATATTACATGTAGGTTTATTTAGGATTTTTTTTTTTTTTGTTATTTTAAATGGCTTATAAAGTAAAAAATAAAATAAAATAAATAAATAACTTGGTTTTGTAGTGTTATTTTAAAAATTTATGTTTTTCTAAGTTTAAAAAAAAAAAATCTCTATTAGTTTACCTTCAATCTTTTACGTTATATTTTATCATATATTGAAACTTTTCGCCTTTAGATTAAAATATTGTATATCCTCATAATTCACGGGTTTTTTTAGTTATTTCTATGTAATTAATTAAAAAAAAGTACATAAAATGAACAATAATTAAAAAAAAAAAAAAAGTATATAAAATGAGGCTGGAGCAACCTAACTTTAATAACCACAAAAATCTAGTATTGTGTATTGACCATTAAGTTTTAAGAATCAATAAAACAATTCGTTTCAGATTCTTCATAGAAAAAAGATTGATAAAATAGTCAACTTTCATATTAAAGTGCAACTGCAGAGTCCCACATCGATAAAAATACAAATAAGATTAGGCTTTGAAAGTAACCCGAAATTCCAAAGCTACTTGAGAGGAAAAATCCATAGAGGCCTAAAATGTAATTCAACTGTGAAGCATGACTTCGCGATGTGGATGGATCTCTTGCAAGTTGCAACACAAGCACAGAAGACTTTTGTTTCAATAGCCAAGTTCTTAGAGATATATAGATGGATCACTTGGAGAGATTTGTATGCAATCAATAATGAGTTAGTAAAAAAACATAAATAAATAAAATAATGAGGCCTAAACACCGTACAAATTAATACTTGACTTTTTGGAAATTGACATAACACGGTTTCCAAGTCTTCTAGTTCTATCCATAAATCAATTCCATACTTGTCTAAATTGCCCTTACAGAATTTCTTTGAAGCCAATCTTTTCCAATTCTTGGAGAAGACTTTGAATTCCCCGTCAACCCAAAAACTGCCTTAACATAATGGTGAATTAGTAGAGTTATGAAGCAAATAGTTGCCCAAAACAAAAAGAGAAGAAATAATTCAGCTCTTAATTGTGTGACATGTCTACTGGTTCTATATTATTTGAAGCTAGCATATACGTTGCAAAAATTGGGAAAGAGAAAATCAATCATTTTTATAAAATTATAATAACGTGTCATTTCTATTCTTCTAGTGATAAGTTAGTGTGAAACTTCATCAAAACTTTTTGAAAGTTTGTAGTTTCCAATGCTAGAAGCCTAGGAAGATGACTTCCGTAATAAATGGTCCCCTTTGAATATATAAGTAGTAGTCTCTTCACTAGTATCAACACAATCAACATAGAATAATATGCGGCAATGGATTATCCACATTAGGTGTGATGGAAAAGTAATCATCTCTAAAGAGATCCTCCCCAACACAATGGCCGATTTAGGGAGCTAGCAACAAAATATTTCAATATACATAAAATATTATATATTTATTTCTTATTTTTATAAAATTTTTACTAGTGTATTATCTTAATCATATATCAAATACACAATTGATTATTAGCTTAACAAATCTAGCAATGCCTTGTATTGTATTGGAAAAACAAATACATAAAGCATCAATTTATTTACCTTATAACATGTTGATTTTTTTTGTCTTTCTTTAAATGAAACTTTTATAGCATCTTAATTGATGCTTATATCCATATAAAAATTTATTTTGTCTTTTTTGCAGTCAAACTCCATTTGCACCAAATCCATAAAAACGCATAAGAGGCTAAGTCCAATTCCTTTATCCCTCACGTTTCGTTTCGTTTCTGAACTACACAATTAAAACCTAGTGGGTGTTTGACACATGGAAGGTTTACACTTTCAACAGATTATACTCTAATCAAGTAGATAGCAACTTAAATTTCCTTTATGTCTAAACATTACCAAGCAGCCCAAAATAAATTTCGTCAGTTTTGCCCAGTTCACTACAATGTTGTACCAAGTATTCTGATTGAGCTTTGCCCACTTGAAAGAATATCATATTACATACCTAATTGACTAATTGACTCCAACACATCCCGACATGATCTTTCAAATCTTAAAATCAAATCACAAATAGATATTGATCCTGCAGAATACAAATTATAAAAACTGAACGGTGTGGATTATGAAAAATTCTTAAGCACTGGGCAGGATGAGACTTCATTACATGCCCACTAGAGACTGGAAAAAGTTTCTCCCTATTCAATTGCCCTCTGCCCCATGTCAACTAGCCACCATTAAATAAAAGAGAAACGCTAAGATGATAACTTATTGATTTCAAATAAATAAGATCATTAGGTCGTTGGATTTGCATATCTTAAGTCTATCATCCTTGGTATAATCCCTTCCCACAAAATAAAAGCATAAAACAAACTAAGGTGTTTGCTAAGAGAAACAATTATCAGCTTGTGCAAGAACAAGAAATAAAAATAAACCAGAAAAATTTTGTAAAAATAAAAACATAATGAAGACTAGAATAGCACAAATGAAATAAGTTCTAGGCCCAGTTCAACACTAGTGATGATATTTGCACCAATTAACTCACATACTCCCAGGACATAGTTCAACTAGTAAAATACTCAAACAAGTTTACTAGCCTGATTCGTTGATAAATTATGTTAGCGTAAGAAAGTCAAATTGTGTTCCGAATTAAAGAAAATATTTGAATATTGCTCTATTATTATTATATTCATAATTTCACCAAAAGCACCTTGAAGAGCCAAATCAAGTAGAGAAGCAAAATCAGCAAAGGTAGTCTCTCCACTTTCTGTCAATTAGTCATCCTCTTTCTTGCTTGCCTTTAATGACTGACTTTCTAATCGACGGATTGAATCAACTCCAACATCAACTGATGATCTCCTTTCAAAGGCAGATTGCATCTTACCAGGTGTTCCTTCCAAGTCAATGCTTTCAACCTTTTGTTTGATATTTTCAAGAATCAATGTCGTGTTACACTTGATACACTTGGGAATCGATATACTTGATAATAGATTGTTTTAAAAAATTACTGATTATATTTATTATATCTGATTACGTATTTATTAGTTGTAACTGAATAAAATAAATACAATCAACAATTTTAGAATTTATTAAGTGTCGGTGTATCGATACCTAAATATATTATAAATTATATATTACATATATATAGTTCCCTCATTGATGTCACCTCAATATGATAGTCAATATTTAACCAACGTTTGATAATGTTTATCTTAATTTGTAGTCAACACTTTGAATATGATATTGGAGTTAACACAATCGAGGAATAATAATTAACAACTTAATATCATGTGGAAATTTCAAAAAATAACCTCATTTTACAAGAAAAATTCATTTTTAACTCATTTCAAAAGAAAATTTGTTTTTAACCTTTCAAATAAATAAATTGCACCCAATATCCCATGATTTCCAAAATGCCCCTATGACTAAATACACATCATGAGAGAAGGCTCTCTTGTTACAAACACCTGTCAGGGGAAATTCTCTTGTCACGGGTGACCGTGACAGGAGGACCTCCCGTCACCAGTGATTGTGATAGTCCGTGATGAGAGAGTGTCCATGATAGGAGACTCTCCCATCACGGTACCTTCAATTTAAGATTTTTTACTTAAGGGTATTTTAGTCAATAAGGGATATTGGATGCAATTAATTTGTTTGAAAGACTAAAAACAAATTTTTCGTTAAAATAAACTAAAAACGAAATTTTCTTTTGAATTTGGTTAGTTTTGAATTTTTCTCAAATATCATTATTTGCTGTTTCTTTGTTGATGTATACCTAACAATATTTATCTGAATCTTTAAATATATAAGATGTGTTCCGTTGTTTAAAGAACGCTATTGGCCAAAGCTAAATAAACGAAATTCTCTCTCAATTCTCTTCTATCTAGGTCTTGTTTCATTTTTCTCTACAATATTTCATATTTTCCTTTATTTTTATAATAGATCAAATGTATTTTTACAATCTAAAAGCATTTAATTTAATTTCTTTTTTTCATTAATTAGTTATTTTTATCTATGTAAAATTTATAAAAACACACATAATACTCTTGTAGCTAAAAAGTTATGAAAAGTAAAATCAATGTATTAAAAAAAAAAAACTTATAAAAGGTTTAATTATACTTTTAGTTTAATAGAGAAAAAGCATAGAAAAAGCAGGTTAAAGGAAAAAAGAAACGCATTTAATTGATTGAATGCCTCAAAAACCCTTTCTTTTATTATATTCTATAAACCTTTTTTCAGATTATCTTAATTTCAAGTTACCAATTAAAAACAATTAATTTGATGCACAACGGGTATCAACTCTGTAACACATAAACTTGTATTATTAAAAACATTTATTCTATTATAAAGTACAGCATTAAAAATTGTTTTTTTTAAAAAAAAATAATAATAATCTAGGTATAGTAAATAGTAATGCAGCTTCATATTTCAAAAATAGAATCAACAAGATAGATTGTTTACAACAAAATAATAGAAGGAGATCATCCATATCTCAATAAGATAGAACCATGTTCGTCGCCAGTAAGGGTTTATGTATAAAATTGCACCAATTCCTATTAGTATAATTATGTAAGACCCCATTAAACTCTCACTGTCTTTTTCATTATCAATTGGGGCTCCTAGCCCTAGTGGTAGTGATCCAGATATGTCACAACTTTTGTTTAATGGCAACCCACAAAGAAGAGGGTTTCCAACATAGCAATTTTATTTAAAGGTACCAATTTGTGCAATTCTCTCTGTCGTTTTGCTGGATAAATTATCATGTGCCTCACTAAATCAAGAAATTCAACTCAACAAGTTGAGAAGGAATTTTTCCATTCAAATTGTTATAGGAAAAGTCCAAGCTCTCGATTTGTTTAAGCTTCGAAAATGCCAATGGAATTGGTCTAGTGAGATTGTTATAGGACAAATTTAATATGTGAATTCTGGTAAGCTTTCCAACCTGTTGAGGAATCAAACCAGTTAGTTTGTTACAAAAAATGTCAATACTTGACATTTAGGTGAGAACTTTTCTTTTCGAAGGGTAAAATGAAGTCTTCGTTGTGAATTCCACAATTTCTTCATTCCTTATTTGAATCAGTGTATCTCCATCTCAAGCACTAATATGTGTAGAATCTACGTCTACATCACTACGATGATTATCATGGAGTCTCTTTAGTTTTAGGCAAGGAGAAATATAGCTTAAAAGATTATCATGAGAAAGATCTAACAAGCGTAATTGGTTCAATTGGCACAATTGTGTTGGTAGTTCACCCTGAAAGACTGTTATTTCTCAAGATAAAGTACTTCAACTTAAAATTCAAATTGATCCAAATTAGAATGCTACCATGTAATTGGTTATAACTAAGGTCTGATGTCACTAGAAAAGAGCTATTAACCAAGAAATCACTTAGTTGCCCCTAAAAATTATTTTTAGACAAATGAATTTGTTTGACAATTGAAGAATTAATGCAATACGGCAAGCTGCCAGAGAGATTATTATCTGCAAGATTCAAAATTGCAAGATATTTAAGTTGACAAAACTCAGATGGAATTAGACCTTCAAGATGATTATTAGGCATTATAATATCTTCCAAACTGGACATATTCTCCAACCAACTTGGAAGCCTAGATTGTCATCATTGAGATTGATCTTGTTAAATCAAAAGCATTAGACAAGCTATCCGGGATCTTTCCAATGAAGTTATTACCATCTAATTGTAATCTCCACAAGTTTGTCAAGTTGAAATTGGAAGAGAACATCTGACCTTGAAAGCTGTTGTTTGATAACAAAAGCATCCGTAAAGAGGTACAGCCTTCAACCAAGTGCTCTAGTACTTTGCTGGACAGTTGATTGTACGATAAGTCCAAATCTTCCAGTGAATTCATGTCTCTAATTGAAGAAGGAATGCCATCATCAAAATGATTTCGGGAAAGGTATAACTGTCTTAGGCTTGGCAAATATCCTCCTATTTCTTTTGGAATATGCCCATGAAAGAGATATGTAGAAATATCTAATGAAGCTAAATTCATGTGAGGATGAATTGGTAGCTGGAAATGTCCTCCTAGAGAATTATTGGCTAGAGTAAGATAAAATAATCTTGAATTATTCTCTAACAACCAATTTTGAAACTCCCCTATCAAGTTGTCAGACGAAATAAATTATTTGTAAGTTATGATGAAGGTAGAGAAATTCAGCAAGTCTACCTCCATTAGCGCAACAAAACAATACAATGGTTACCAAGAGGAATTCATGAAGAAAACTTGATTTACATATATTTTATTACTGACACCGTAAAATTTCAAGTTTGAAAAGCAGCTAGTCTACCACTACGTATAGCTAAGATATAACTCTTGGAGATGCATAAACTCAAACATGGCTAGAAATTATGCATGTGAAGTGTAAAAGTTATAAATGATATTAATTGAGTGAAAAAAAATATCCGATACCCAAATTTTTAAATACGATAAATTTGTTTCTAAGTGTTATTATTATTTTTGGATGATGTTTCTAAGAATTATTGACAGAACACATCCTGATTTCTTTCTCAAGTTTGAGAGATTCCCATGAAAGTTGGGGTCTTTCTAATTAGAATCTGGAGTTTCTAAAAATCTTTTAAAAAATCATTGTAAATCTCATGATCACTTTGTAAATATAATTTGAACAAAATAAAAATCTTTCGTGTTGGACCGATTTAGTGAATATATAAAATATTCATAAAATATATGAAAAAAGATATTTCATTTTCAAAACTATTTTTGAAACGCATTTATGAAATCTGGTTAATTAAAAATAATCTACCCTGATGCAAAATAAATGTTTCTTCTTGAAAATAATGTTAATTCATTTTGTCATCACCATGTGACTCTTTTCACGATATGCAATAATCTGCACGAACCAGCAACGGACACTTGAAAAAAAAAAATTTATAAAAAAGTGAGCGCTAACACCTAGTGAGTGGATATAACTTTTCTAAAAATATTTCTAAAGAAAATATAACATATTTCTCGTATTAATAAATCATTCTCAATGATTCATACGCAATCATATTGAATTCAAATCTACTATCGTAGTAAAACTATAAACTTTTATAAATCACATTTATAACTTTAATAATATAAAATCTGAAAATCTATAATTTATAAAACTTTTCTGGAATCTCTTTCAAATACTACGTAGGCTTCTTTGGGTTAACCACCTTGCTTCAAGCCTTCATTGGACTACTATCCACGGGCTTATAGCTCTTATAATGTGGTCCCTAGTCTCATAATAAAACTATAAACATTTATAATTTGAAAATCTACATCAACTAGTACCCAAAGGAATTTGGTCATATGTGGTGGAGATACTCAACACATACGCAAAGTCATGGATAATATCTTATCATACACATGTTGAGTGACTCTATGACTCCCTAGACATCTGCCATTCACACGTGTTGAGCGACTCTCTAAAACTTACACACGTGAAGCTTGCTGACCGTTAAAGGGAATGGTACAATCCTGGTGTTATAAAAGTCTCATTTCAATCATTTTCAAATCTCAAATCATTTTTATATACAAATTGTATAATTTTACTTTTGAATATAAATATAATTCTTAATAAATCCCTTTTTTTATAATATAAATAAATATTCTATAATCAAATCATAATTCATAATTCAAAATCAATGAATCAATAGAGTAATTAGATAATTTCCTTCTGATAATAATTAAATCAATAAAATCTAAAATTTAAATAATTATAATAAATCAATTTAATTAAAATAGACTATCCAGGAAATTAATTAACTAACAAATAATTTATTTCTAATAATCCATAAATAATAAAATTTGAAATAAATAACTGTAATAAATTAATTCAATTGAAATAAATAATCCATTCATCGAACTTCTTTGGTCAAATATAGATCTAATACGGGTTCTAATCTAATTCCTCATCATTCTGGATCTACCCTAAAATCATATAAACTCAATTTAAAACTTATTGAAAAATAAGCTAATTTCTTGGATTCTAAATCTTTTTGAAATAAAATCATTTATCTAGATAAATCAGACACCTAAATATTCCATTCGAACATCATGGATTTTTTTTCCTATTTGTCTTTCTTTCTCTTCTCGGCTTCAAATCATTTTTTTCTGCTTGTCTGGTTTCGTTTTTGTATATGTGCTTTACTTATTTGTTCTCTTATTTCGTTGCTCGCTTCAACTCCATATGATTAACATGCTGCGAGCTTCTAATTGAAATTATATATATGCACACACTGTCGCTTACTGCTTCTCATGTTTAGAAATGAGACACGTGTCTCTTATTCTAGAAAAATTCTACCACTAATCCACTCCACAAATTGTCTCATTTTATTATAATAAACTTGCCACAATTCTCTTTCTTTGGTCAGCCACTCATCAAGTTTCAATTTCAATGTGGACATTTCTTTTTCTTTTCAAAGCCCACGGCCCATTTGTCTCTTGCAATTTCGGGCATTGCTTTTGCATTTTGAGAGCCATTCACATGGCTTTACTTGACCACAGCCCACTTTAAGCAGGCTCACTTGGTTAGGCCCATAAGCTCTTTCTTTCCAATTGTTTTTTATTTCATTTGGGCTCTCTTAAAAATTCAGCCCATTTAAATTTTGGGTTCTATAATTAGACCCTTTTTTATTTAGAGCGGCGATGTTTCCACCCCTCAAAAATGGCTTGTACACTCTTTTTTCCATAAAAAATTTAAAATTTTTCTAGTTTATTTTTAAACTCCATTTAATACTAATAATACCTTTTTTTTTTCCTTAATTTTATTATACAATATTTTTATAAGTACAACCCATTTTATTCCACTCTTTTTTTATAAGGAATGATAACACATTCCTTATAAAAAGATTTAAACTTCAACTATCATTGATTATCATATTAAGAGTTACTATAAAAAATTAATATACTTGTTGAGGCAACTTTTGAAATAAAGTTAACTAATTTTATAAAAAGTAATATATTAACTAATAAAAAATAATAATACATTGTTTCTAAAATGCTAGGCTGTCTTTAAAAAAATAATACATATATAGTAATTTTGATTATTGTTTTGGTTTGTTTTACTACTTTTTAGTTTTGAAATTATGGTAACAATAAATCCTAATTTTAAGATATAAATGAGTATGAATATTACTACTCTTTCAAAATTGTAACACAATTTAACATGAAGCTAACTTTGTAATAGTATATCCCAACCACAACCAAACTCCATTCTTGATGTGTTGTTAGATCGAGGTCCATGTTATTATAATAATCGAATGCATATGTTTATACAAGTAAAAATATGTTAATTTAAAATTTTAAATCAAGATTTGTGATTTAATATGTATTCTATCATTTCTTTTTTCTATTTAATTGTGTAACTTGAAAATAACGAAAATTTTATTACAACCATTAAATTGAGAGCAAATAGATATATAAATATATTATTGGAGGCAAGCTTCAAATATCCAAATCCAATTTTCAAAAATTGAATGACAATTTACCGGATGATATAGATTTGAGCAGTTAGAAAATATGCCCAAAAGCATGGTAATTATATAATTAATCTTATGAATATCAATAAATTATTTGCTTAATATTTAAATTTTGTAGAATCTATAATGAAACAAAAGTAATGTTCCACTAAAAGCGCATATAGAATTGTTTACATAAAATTGTTTTATATGGTAGATATAATTTTTATCTAGTCTAAAAACTATTCACAATTTTATATAGTAAATTTTTATATGATAATCAATAATAGTTGAAATTTAAATCTTTTTATAAGAATGTGTTATTATTCCATATAAAAACATAGTGCAATAAGGTATGATGTATTTATAAAATTATAGGGTAATAAAATTAACAAAAAGGGTATTTTTGGTATTAAATAGAGTTTAAAAACAAATTAGAAAATGTTTGAAGTTTTTGTTGCAAAAGGGGCGTACAAACAATTTTTGAGAGGTGAAAATATCACCACCTTTGGTTTATTCATTTGAGCCCCATTTATGATTTTAAAATTTTGTTGGATCCATTTGGATACATGCTTTACATAAATAAAGTAACTGAGCTTTAATAACCTAACCATAATAACCACAAAAATTTTAATATTGCATTTTTACCATTCTTTGTATCAAGTATCAATAAATACTTTCTTTCATAGCATCATAATTCATCAAATAGAATTAGTAAGACAAGATAGCTTTGCTAACTAGATCAAACAAATGAGAAAGAAAAAGAAAGTAGCTTTTGAATTAGTCAAATCATGAGTATAGACTACTCCAATGTCAATAAATCAATTAAAACATAAACTTTTGGACTTAGAGGTTTAAGTGGGGGCAACTTACCTCAAACTTCTACGTCTGAAAATGGAAAATCACATTCTCTATTAAATGTTCAGACGTATGGAGTGGTGATAGAAAAAATGACAAGTTGAATTATAATTCTATGAAGCTAGACTTATAGGTGGAACAACAGCAATGATAAAAGACAACAACAACTCTTATTCTTAGTCAAGGTCTTAGTGATCTATTATTTAAAAAGAGTTAGATTGTTTACATTCAATTCTACAAATAGGCTTTAATACAAACACCCTATAGTACTTGGTTAATAAGAGCTATTCATAACGTGTCTTTTATGCGCATCTGAAAAAAAGTTATATATATATATAGATATATAAAGATATATATATATGTTATGTCTTTTATGTGCATCGGGAAAAAAGTTATATATATATATATATATAAAGAGAAAGAAAAGACTATCACAATGAAATAAAATTCAATTAAAGAGATTTGTATTGACATGATTAAATTTAGTATGTATTGAGAAAATAATTATTCTTTATACAAAAATTTTGTAATTTTAAAATTATAACATATTTTTATTTTTTATATAGCAAGACAAGTACACTTAATTAAAATGCAAAATTATTTGTAAAAATGATCAAGAGGAATATCAATCAAGAACAGAGTAAAACTTGGTTTGCCAATGGAGCTGCAAAATGTAACTTCTTCTCATTCAATCAACAAAGCTTATTACAACCACTAATTATAAATGATTTCCTTGTAACAAAATTGTGATACATTAAACTTTTTTAAGTTTGATCTGTTTGAACAATTCAACTTGTATAGGATAGACAAATGGACATGGTCATGACTTGACATGAATACAACTAAAATTCAACTAATTCAATTACTTAATTTTGCGTCTTATTCGAGTCATGTAACAATGATATTATTCAATAAAACCTGACACATACTATTTTCTATGGAAAATTCTTCCAACAATTTTATCAAGAAAACAACCAATCAAGAGCCTACTAAACATCTGAATATGACAAAACTAAGCCAAGTCTTTGTCAGTGTTGAGCAGTTTTTCACCACATAATTTCTTGTCAGTGTGACTTCGGCGTAACATTAACGGTGGACCAAATAAAATGAAAATGATTGATTGGCCTTGATTATTTGCTTAACTTGTCTCTTGGGTTCAAGTGATACATTTTATTTATTTATATTACTATGTAGTGTGACTTTATTTTTATCCAAAAAAAAAAGGCTCTTCAGTACCCCCATAAAGGCTTAAATTATTGTTACTAATATGATGATGCACGAAGTTAGAATTACAATCTACGTTCATTCATATTGCAAATCTTAATTTTCAAATTCATCATCTATTCGATTCAAAGTGTAATTAATTATCATAAATATTCTAAATTCCATTGTATTTTATTGAGATATTGTTTGGAAAACTTCCAAACTAATTCAACAAAATTTTGACATATTCAAGATCTGTTCAGGAATAGCATGGTGCCGTGTTAGTGGCTACGAATCTCAATTAGAAATTCGGAGATTAAGTAATAAATTGGTTAAGGTAACCGATCATAATCACTATAAGGACCATAACAGTGTTGCCTTTTACAAGATCAACATGTAAGCAAATGGTGATTGTGCATGTACACATATCTACACAATTGAACTTTAATATTGTTTTGACAAATATTTTTAAATACTTGTCTGCTGAATATTGGGATTGTTGTAGGCAACAATATAACGGAAAATCGAAAGCAAATTTTGAATCAATATATTCTTCACTAATTTATTGAATAGGTTAACCAAATAATTCATGAGGTAAGAGAAATTTCATTGCATAAAAAGATTGTAGAAAAAAATTGAATAAAGAGAACGATGAAGAAAAAGATGGGGAACAAATAAAACCAAAAACAAAAAAGAGCAATTTGTATACGTTGATGATGGGTTATAAAATTTATTTTTTATTTTTTTTCAAAACAATTGTTATGATGGTTATACTAAATGTAGGTTTATTTAAGATTTTTTGTTTTTGAATTTTAAATGGCTTATAGAGTAAATAAATTAAAATAAATAAAAAAAACATAACTCAATTTTTTAGTGTTATTTTAAAAATTTGTGTTCTTTTTTCTTAAAAAAAAAAAAATCTCTATTAGTTTATCTTAAATCTTTTACACTTTATTTTATGATATATTGAAACTTTTTACCTTTAGATTAAAATATTGTATATCCTCATGACTCATGAGTTTTTTTAGTTGTTTCTGTGTAATTAATTAAAAAAAGTATATAAATTAACAATCAGAAAAAATATATATAAATTAAATGAGGCAAAAATCTAGTATTGTGCATTGACCATTAAGTTTTAAGAATCAATAAAACAATTCCTTTCAGATTCTTCATAGAAAAAAGATCAATAAAACAGATAACTTTGGTATTAGAGTGTGATTGCAGAATCCCACATCGATAAAAAAAACAAATAAAATTAGGCCACTTGCAAGTTGCAACAAAAGCACAGAAGACTTTTGTTTGAATAGCCAAGTTCTTAGAGATATATAGATGGATCGTTTGGAGAGATTTGTTTGCAATCAATAAAGAGTTAGTAAAAAATAAATAAAAATAATGAGGCCTAGACACCATACAAATTAGTACGCAACTTTTTTGAAATTGAAATAACATGGCTTTCCAAGTCTTCTATCCATTAGTCAATCCCACACTTGTCCGAATCGCCCTTACAAAACTTCTTTAAAGCTAATCTTTTCCAATTCTGGGAGAAGACTTTGAATTGCCCGTCAATCCAAAAACTGCCTCAATTTAATGGTGATTTAGTAGAGTTCAAAAACAAATTGTTGCCCAAAACAAAAAGAAAAGAAATAATTCAGCTCTTAATTACGTGACGGTGTCTACTGATTTGATATTATTTGAAGCATATACGTTGCAAAATTGGGAAAGAGAAAATCGATCACTTTCATAAAATTATAATAATGTGTCATTTATATTTTTCTAGTGATAAGTCAGTATGAAATTTCATCAAAACTTTTTGAAAGTTAGTACATAGTTTCCAATGCTAGGAGCCTGGGAAGACGACTTCCGTAATAAATGGTCACCGTTGAATATACACGTAGTAGTCTCTTCACTTGTATCAATACAATCAACATAAAATGATATGTGACAATGAATTATCCACGAAAGGTGTGGTTGAAAAGTAATGAGAAAAAAAAAAATCCAAATTATAAATCATTTTCACAAAATTGAAAGAAGCAGTGTTTTTTCCTCTACCACAATGTAATATTCGAATGATACTTCATTTAAGCTTCCCTTACAGACACTTGGAGAAGACTTGAAATTGGCGTCGACCCAAAATTTACCCTAATTGTGGTTGAAAAAAAAAACAGAATTCTTTGCCCAAAAGAAATAGAAAAGAATAGAGAAAATATATTGTACATTTTTTTTTCCTTCAAAAATGATGTATTGAACAATTAGTTCATCTCATAATTAAACGTGCCTACCCAGCCACTAATTTGATTTTATATATTAAAAGTTGATACATACTTTATAAAGATTGTGGCCTACTCATCACACGAATTTGTATCTAACACTACGAATATCTTTGTCATGTTTCCATCATTCCACGGTTGAATAAGTGAGCAAAAATTTTCTGTCGATATTTTGTTTGCACTAATCTTTTTATGAGAGGAATTTAAGTTTGAATGATGTATAAGAGATGAAAAATGAAACAATTTTGATCATCTACTATTTTTTATATTAATATGTCCCTAGATTATTAAAAGATTAATAAAAAAAAATTATCTAATATTCAAAATTTATAAGTTCATCATGAATGTTCACATCATTAATGCATGCTTTAAGACTTGAACAGAGATGTTTAGTGATAAGTTGCATTTACGTAGAGTAGAAACAATAAAATACGATTTATTCGAGAAAATACATTCACAAAATTTTTAATTTTATCTCTTAAGTGGTTTTCAGTGTCTTCTTTAAGTATTTTAACCTTTATTTTTAAACTTTAAACTTTCTAACATCTTTAATTTTATTGCTCAAATGCAGTTGTAAACCCAAATATCTTTTAAATAAGAGGCACTTGAACAATGTAATAAAAATATCGAAAAATTAAAATCATACTAAATATAAATTTATTCTATATGACACAAAGTTCGACGATGTGCTGAAGTTTATGTAAAATGATACAAATAACATACTTAGTCATATCAAATAATCTTGAGCGTAAAAATTCTAGCAGAATAATTAAAATAAAAATATACATATTTATATATATAAAAGGAAAAACAATATAAACTAGGTAAAGTTATAATGTTCCTTCATAAGGTTCATATCTTGAAATCATTTTATGATAACTTCTCTATTAATTGTGTTAAAAATATATTTCTTCACATTAACATTCAAACACTTATCTCTCATTCAATTATATAGTTCAATCTTCACAATATTCATAGCAGAAAATATTATTAATCTTCACAATATTCATAGTAGAAAAATATTCTTTTAACGGTAGCAGTTGCAATAAGTAATTAGTGTAAAATAAATAAAAAAAAAAACTATAGTACTGAGTAAGATTAATTAACTGTCCAGTACCAATCATCTATGAAGTTAGTGTGCAATATATATATATATATATATATATATATTAAGAGGAATACCAACCATAGCGAGTAATTAAAAATCCTCTGAAACATTTATTCTGAATAAAACTATAACATAAAAGAAAAAAAATACATCTTAAAAAGTTGAATTACGATAATAAATGGACAATTTTGATAAATAACTTAAATTTTGAGATTTAAAGATTTACTGAATATATGTCAACCTTAAATTATTATTAATAAAAAAATAAAATTTAGTATACAAACCTGAATAAATATGAAAAGACAAGAATTTTTTTTTTCTTTGGTTCAATCCAAAACCCAGTAGGAGTGGAAAAGATAATAAGTAAAAGAAAAATAATAATAAAAAGAAATTATTAATTATAAAATATAAGATGAAGAACAAGCGAAGAATGGCTGACTGGGGGTATGAGACAGTAGGTATAAGGAAACTAATAAAAAAAATTATTAATTATGAAAGAAAAGTAGAATCGCAGAATAAGAGAGCAGGAGATCAAATAGGTACAAGAAAAATAATAAAAAGGAAAATAAGATATAATTAGAATCAGAAATAATTAAAAAATAAAAACAATGTAAAATTAGAATTCCATCTTCAATTTCGAGAGGAGGCATGAGATCCTCCTGTAGTGAGTTCGCCACTACTCAAATGTCTGCTAAAATGGGTTAATGCTAATAACAAAATTGAAAATGGAGATTGATGATTAATTCAATCTATTAAATTGGGGAAACTTCATTTTAGTCCCTAAGGTTTCGTGAAATATCAAACTTTTAAGCATCTATTGAAAACAGCTCTTTTAATCCCTACTTTTCCAAAACTCTTCAAAATAGTCCAAAATGTTAGTCAATTACCGGTCAAACTAAACAGAAAATTAAAAAGACTTAATTACCCCTCACAATTTACAATGACTATTTTACCCCTAATAAAATCATAATATTACATATTATTTGACCAATGAAAAGTTAACACGTGTACACAATAATAATATACAATAATAATATGATTGTTTTTTTTTTTTAAAAAGATTGATTATTATTTTTTATTTAAATTAAACAATAATTTAAAAAAACAAATCAATTTAGGAAAAAAATTAAACTAATTATTAATTCTTCCTCTGATCTGGATTCTTCCAGATCAATCTCATTTCCTCTCTCTCTTTTCCCCCTCCTTCTTCTTCGTTCTTCTCCTTCGCTTCTATCTCCTCCATCAGCCACCATTTCCTCCACCTCCGTCTCTTCTGGCCACCATCTCTTTCGCCTCCGCCTCCGTCTCCGTCTCTTCTCTTTCTTCCGCGGAAATGGAGCCGATCTGGGTTCGATCGAACCCACTTCTTCATCTGGGAGAATGGGTTCGATCGAACCCAGATCAAACTGGGTTCGATCGAACCCAGTTCTTCAACTGGGTGAACTGGGTTCGATCGAACCCAGATGAAGAATCCATCTAGGTTCGTCGAACCCAGATGAAGAGTTTCTGGGTTCAACCGAACCAGAAACTCTTCATTAGTGCAAATGTGTTGAATTTTTTTTTATAAACAGTTTTGATTTTTTTGTTCTTAATATTGTTGTTGATGTTGTTGTTGTGGAAGATGATGATATTGATGATGCTGCGATGTTGTTGATGATGTTGTAGTCTGTGGGGTTGTTGATGATATTGATGAAGTGGGTTGTTGATGATGTTGGTAAAGGGTTTGAATCTTGGTTGGTTTGTTGAAGATGGTGGAGATCCACCAGATTGGATCTCCACCGTCCATCCATCAGATGGACGGTGGATATCCAATCTGGTGGATCTCCATTTTTTATTAATTTTTTTTTCATTTGTTTTAAAAAATTAACTTTATTATATAATAAATTACCCTCTATAAAAAGATCATTTTACCCTTCTCATCCAAACAATTCGTAACCATTGACCGTTAATTGACTAACATTTTGGACTATTTTGAAGAGTTTGGAAAAAGTTAGGGATTTAAAAGAGCTGTTTTCAATAAATGCTTAAAATTTTGATATTTCGCGAAACCTTAGGGACTAAAATGAAGTTTCCCCTAATTAATTTAAAGAATGAAAAACGAAGGGAGTGTTGGGTACCGTAGATCATGTGTGGGATTTCTATGTATTGTTTGTGTGGGATTATACATTAGTTTTTAAAGTTATAGAAACAAAATCCTCTTTTAAAAGAGGTGTAGAATCTTATATATAATATTGTAGTTACATATCTATTCAAAATGATATTTATATGATAATACCCCCTGAGAGTGAGAGCCTTTAGTGTCCCTACTGCATGCTGGTGGTTCATGTCAAGGTCCAGCTTTACAGTTGGACTTAGTCGCTTGTGTCTCTAGCCACATATTATATTTACCACACATCTTCTCTGCAGTTTTAGGATGGCTATTTCTCGTAATTTCCACATATTATATTTACTAATATAAATATATGTATTATATTAGTAAATGTTTGATCTTTACGAAAGAAATTAGTTACTAATTGGCCATATCTCCAATCGGCTTCAAGTCTCTGACCAGAAAAATAAAAGGTGGGTCTCATAGCCATCAGAAATGAAAATGCGAATTAGTATTAAAAAAAACAGTTGTTTGGAAAGACTTCCAAGATAATGACAAAACAAAGTGATTATATAATAGGTCTAAGCCTAATTCTCTTGCAATCACCTACAAGTTGTTGAGTGCATTAAGATGGGTTCTAAGTGGGTGTGGGTTTGGGGAGTGCTATTGATTTTTGTGTCGTTAGAAGGGTGTTTGAGTGAATATGGGTGTTGGGATGAAGAAAGAGTTGCTCTTTTGCAACTTAAGCATTTCTTCGATTATCCTTACCGTCTTCGAGATTGGGTAGAGGGAGAGCATAATTCAAACTGTTGTCAATGGGAAAGCGTTGAGTGCCACAAAAGTACCGGCAGAGTGGTCGCACTCAATCTTTTCTTTACAAGGGATCGAAATTCGAGAGAATGGTATCTAAATGCTTCTTTGTTTTCTGTCTTCCAAGAACTAGAGTGGCTTGACTTAGGTTGGAATTTTGTAACTGGTTTTGTTGATAATGGAGGTAATCTCCTATTTCCCTTCTTTGTAAATACTACAACATTCTTTTGGGATGAATTTTATTTTTCTTTGAATACTTCATGATAAATAATCAGCAAATTAATATTCATCTCTCAAGTTTCTATATAAATTTAGAAGATTTTGAACCATATTTTACAATAGTGTCACTTCAATATTGAATTTAATTCGTTCTATTGATAGTTTTGAAAAATGTTAATGGAAGAATTTACTTTTCATATATGTTACAGGTTTGGACAAGCTATCAAGATTGAACAACTTGGAGTATATGGATTTATCATTCAACAAGTTCAACAATGACATCTTATCATCTCTAAGTGCTCTTTCATCTTTAAAATATTTAAATCTTATTGATAATCGATTGAATGGAACAATTAATTTTCAAGGTGAGTTAGATTTATTATTTTCTCATTCTCTAGAATAACAAAGCTCTTTGATCTCTCTACGAATGACGATTAACTGAAACAAATTCAATAATATAATCAATCTAAACAGAGTTGAATTATGGCTGCTTTCATCATACTAAAAGCTTTAAAAATAAATTCCTAGTTGATAAAAATTAATTTCTTTTATTTTTCTTGTGAGTTTTTTCATTAATTATGTTTGAATTGCTTCTCTTGTAAGTTGTAACGATTTGCAAGTTTAATTTGGAGTTTAATGAGATGGAAAAAGTCATATTTCCTGGGTGTAGTGGCATTAAAATATTATTTGATTTCATTTTTAATTCATGCAATTTATTGATATTACTGAATGTACGGTAATCATTTTGAACAAATTTTGGAAAATAGGAACCTGAAAGTTTGAATAGCAATTAATGTTTCTGATTGGGCATGTTTTTAAAGCACGGCATTACTATAAAACTTAATATGATCTTTTCTTTGGAAAAACAAATCATAAATATGAAAGTAAAAAACAAAATCCAATGTTATAAATTTATAATTTTACTTTTTTTTTTTTTTTTATGGATAAAAAGAAGACTTGTGTATGGAGAAGTTAAGACATATCTTTCATAATGTACTAATTTAGTTCATACATTTATCATTTCAACTAATCTACAAAAGAAAAATAGAATAAATAGGCACATATCAACTCATGAATTAATTATAATAAAAAAATAAATTCAACTATATATTGAAATATATTTCTAGTATTTGATTTCAAACAAATTATAGCACAAATAATTTTTTGTATAGAACCAATTTCTGTTGAAATATTTTTAATAGTAAACTTTATTAAATAATTTTAAAGTAATAATATCTCCATCTCTAAGAAGAGGCTACCCACCTCCTCCATAAAAGAAGAGTTTGTTCTTTTAATATAAAAGACCTTGTTCGGTTAATAAATGTACAAGAATTTTCGACAATTAAACTATTTTATGTATTAAGTGGGTTTAAATTACGGTGAAAACCATAAAATCTAACTTTCTATATTGTTATGCATTAGTGATTGACTGAAATTTTATATTCTTTTTAACTATCTATGTGGTGCACTTATTCAAATATATGAAATATTGTCAAGTTAAATGAGCGTTTATTTATCATAAGATCATATTAAACAATAAATATTAAAAAAAATAAACAAATTCAGTTTAACTTAACTTTATTCATGGAAAACATACTTCAAAAGGCATCTCATTTATTTTGATTATTAATTTGAACAAACTATCAAACAAACCACTTATCCTTTCTTAGTTTCTTATATATTATGAGGTTTGGATCGTTTCTCCTTCGGAAGTTTATATCTTAATGTTGAGAACCTGTCCAATCATTCGTAGTTGGAGTTTCACTTAATCTAGGATTTTTATTAATTTTGAATTTTTTATTAGTTTAGATTTATCATATTTAGGATTACTTTTAAGATTACTATCATTTTATCCCATAGACTTGAAAATAATATCAAACCACTCATAGTACTGAAAATAATAGGTAAAACGGTTCAACCGTTATATAATATAGTAATTTCGTCAATAAACTAATAGATTCATTAATTTTGAAGGTAAAAAGGTAATTAGGGTTGAGCATTCCAGCTCAAACATCAAATTTAATTTGTTAATTAAAAGAATAGAAAAAAAAAAAAAATTGAATGTGCCACGTGTCGTTTGATGGTTGTCCCTGACAACAGCACCAAAATCACCATCCATATCCAAATCCAACGACCCACATCTCTTCTCTCCCCAATGACCTCCTCCTAGAAGGCCTCTATCGAGTCCCCACCTCTTCACTCCCTTCTCTCCCCCTCGTCTGCCGCCGCAGGTCCCGCCTCTTCTCTCCTCTTCATTCTTCCATCTCCGCCGCTACCTCCACCCTCTCCGCCACTCCTTTTCCTCTCTCTCTACTCCGCCTCTCTCCACTTCGACCACCACCCAACAGCAACGCCTTCATGGACTCTGCCCCCCCTCCCTTCTTCTCTCCCTATCAACAACTCCCTCTTTTTCATCCACTCTCTTTCTCACAACTGACCAAATCCGCCGCTCCATCTCCGACCAAACCCGCGGTGGCTCTGTCTCCGACCAAACCCACCACAACATCACCATCAAACATCCATTGCCGAACAACTTCAAACCCGGACGTCATCTGGGTTCGAAGCTGTTCGCTCTCAGTCTGAACCAAAAAATCGTGGATGATTCAAAGCTGTTCGTGGATGATTCACTCTCAGTTGGAATGAACCAAAAAACGGTGGATGATTCGAACCAGAAAATCACTCTCAATCAAAGTTGTTCGGTGATGATTCGTCGATGCTGGTGGTGGGAGGGACTGGGTGATTCAATGCTGGTGGTGGAAGTGGGTGATTCGTCAATGCTAGTGTTGGGATTGGGTGATGTTGGTGATTCGAACCATTAACTTTTTTTAGTTTTTAATTTCATTTAGTTTTTTTTTTTTTTTTTTTTTTTTTTTTTTTGTTTCTAAATTTTTAGTTGTTCGAATCATGATACTGGTAGCATTGGGTGAGAGATGAAGAAGGAGAAGTGTGGTTGGTTTTTAACTTTTGTAACGATTTTTGTTGTTGTCATGGTGGTGATGCTAGTGGTTGTTTTTTTTTTTTTTTTTTTTTGTTTTTGGCTTTTTGTTTTTGGTTGTCTTTGATGCTGGTGGTTGTTATGGGGGTGATGCTGCTGGTGGTTGTTATGATAGTTATTCGTTGTTTGATTAATGATTTTTGTTGTTTTTGTTTTCTAATTGTGATGGTTGAACCCAGATGAAGATCTATATCTTAAAGTTCAAACCTAGATCTTCGTCTGGGTTGGAATCTGGGTTTGAACCCAGAAGTGGGTTGATTTTTATTTTTTATTTTTTATTTTTTAACCTTTTTTTAATTTTTTTTAATTTACTATATTTATTTGTTTAAGATTAATATTAATTATTATTATTATTTTAATTGTTGAAACAGTTTAATAAGAGTATTTTAGTCTTTTAGTGTTTTTATCATAAAACCACCAAAAATTTGAATGAAAAACGGCTTTTAACTGATAGGGGTTTCTTTAGTTAATATTTTTAAAAATTAAGAATAACTGAGATTATTTTTTATTTTAGGAGTTTTTTAGATTTTTTTTCTTATTTTTATCGAAATTATCTTTATTTAATTCTTGTGATAAATAGGAATAGAATTATCAATTATATAATTAGGATTAGTTTTATCTTTTGATAATATTGGATATATAAGGTTAGAATTATCAATTAGATAAATCTTAGAAAATTAGAATCTTGTGGCTATAAATAGTCAACTGATTTTCATAATTCAGTATAAATTGTGATTGAGAATTATTAATAAAAGCTTTCAAGCTATGAGGCACATTAGCTGGGTTTTTTTGGGCTTTTCTGGATAATTTTACTAAGGATTGATTGAGTTACGTTCAATTTATTTTGTCAAGTTGATTCTCGATTATTTCAGTTTTTCTTAGAATTAACTCTGAATTAGTTTAAGTTAGGGTTGGGTAATTCTTTTATTCAATTCTAGATTTAGACTTGTTATTAAATCTAAATTTAGGTCCTCAATATTTAATTATAATGGAATCAATGATCTTCCATATAAGTTTATTAATTACTTCATTTATGTTACAGGTCTAGGTGATCTTTCACGATTAAAAAAGTTAAAGCTAGGCTATAATGAAATCACTTGTCTAAAAGGTAAACTTTCTTGGTCTCTTTGCAACAAACAACCATCTCATTTATGGTAATTAGATTGCTTGATGAATAAAACTTTATGATTTATTTAGCTTGAAAGAATTGGATCTTAACTTAAATAACTAAAAATCTTTGAATCAAACACTTTATTTTGTGGCTTCATATGCTCATTCAAAGTTCTAGAATTTGGACATCATGAGTTCTAATAGCCTTTATACGTTATGTATTTTTCATTTTGTGGCTTCTTGTTATTAGAACATCATATAATAGGATATGATTTTTTTTTTCTTTTTTTATATTTCTTCTCCCCCACTTTAAAACACAATTTTTTTTTTTCTTCTCACACGTTGTACCATATGCATATATTAGATCAACGCTAAATCCATGCCCTTCAAAATATTCCTTAAATTACTCACAATCCATATTTCTAGTATATTTAGTTGGAAAATTGAAATTTTAAAGGAAGGTAAATTAATTTAAACAAAATATCTATAATTAGGAAATATGACATATTAAAACTATTTTTTTTTTAAAAAGTGTGAAAAAAGAACAATTTCGGTTAGTCCATAAATCTTTAGAAATTATTATTTTTACCAATAAATGGCGAAAATCAATGTATGATCCTCAGTGTATCAAGAAATACACCGATTTAGTCCAATTAACTATGAGACATTAGTCAGACAAAACCTCAAAAGAAGTAAAGTTGTCTTTTGACGCACAATTCATATGCAGGTACATGTATCATGATTTTGGAAGCCATGCGTCATTTTATAGTTGTCAATTTACATAGGCTTCATTGATGAAGCATTGTGTTAGTATTTTAAAATTTGAATAATAAAAAATTCTTTTAAGAAACAAGAAATTAGAAAATGTTATTAAAAAAGCTAAAAAATTTAAAGGAATCTGATCTTTTATTGAAAATACAAAAATTATGATACAATAAAAATAAAAAGTGATTTAAAAAATATTTGATTTAGGTCCTGTTTGATATTGCTTTTGAGAAATTAAAATCTTACTATTAAAGTGTTTGGTAAAACTTTCAAAAATGATTATTTAATAATTTAAGTAGATTTGACAACAATTTTGAAAAGCAAGCGGAATGTTACTTTTATAAAGTGGTCATAAAATAATTTGTTGTGGGATGTAATGAATCGTTTAAATATCTATATCATCCTCATTAATTTTAATAAAAAGACATTTATATCCCAACATGAATTACATATAATTATATTCATACCAAAAATAAATTAAAATATATTATTTTATGTCTATTTTGTACATTTTATAAATTCACATCAATCAACATAAAATTTACCAAACATATTCATGCTACTTTTGAGATTTATGTAGAAGAATTATCGAAACGCTAGCCGAATTAATTAATTTACAACATATTATTTCTTTATCACAGCACAACTAATAGTGATTATTTTAAAAATTAAACAATACCAAACTGGCCCTTCATGATTGGTTTGCAGAATAGTTGAAAGTATATAATTAGCTTCATTTACTAAATAATAGAGTTTGAATTCCTACAACAGGTTTAGACAAATTGAGCAACTTAGATTTTTTTAGATTTAGGAGTTAATATGTCAAACAACAACATATTATCATCTCTAGCTGTTGTTTCACAACTTAACCAATTATCTCTATATGAAAATAAAACTGAAAGGAATTGTTGATGTTTCAAGTAAGCTTCACTCTCTTCTTCTTCACTTTCTTTTTGATCTCATATCGGTTATCAAATTTAATTACTCTAATTAAAATGTCAATTACCGAGGCTGAGATCCCTTGAATTTTTTATAAGAAACCATTAGAAGAGATTTTCAGGTTCTCTAAGGTAGTTAGACTAGATGTCCTCCTCTTTGTGATGGAACAATGTTTTTATATATAGTCTTCTTGCTTGGTCCTGGTGTTTCCATGTCTCATCTTCTCACTGGTCAAGACTTTCTCTAGTCTTATCCCTTTTCTCCTCTAGCGTGTATTGTCTTTTCACGTTCTTCTTAGCTAGTGTTCAACTCATTTTGCTATCTCTTATGACCCTTTTGACATAAGGCCACGTAGTTTATTATCGTTTGTCCGTTCTAACACAAAGCCACGTGGCTAATCTTAGGTCTTCCTTACAGCGGCCTAATCTGTCCTATCTCTTTCACGCTTTTCCTCATTCTGTGCTCCTTTGTGCCCATTCTAATACAGGGACATGTGAGTGTTCTCTCATTCATCGACTCTGACATAAGGTCATGTGGCCAATTCAGGGCCCTTCCTTTTTCCTTTGCAGTCTGAGGCCTATCATCCCTAGGCATCTATTTCACCTAGGATTGCTATCAAAGCTGAAATCCCCACCTCTCTAACAATGCAGGGGCCATCAGATGACATGGAGACTTAATTGAATTTCAAGGTAGAGTTTCCCTCTGGTTTGTCTTCTTGCCCCTTGTCAAGGTATTTTGGACATTCACATACCCTTTCTTAAGGTGATTGGGTTGGAGGCCATTGTGTCTCCTTAGGCCAGTCTCTTGGGTTCCCCCTTTAGGCTTCTCTTACAGACCGACCCTGGGCTTATCTCTTGAGCTTCACCTTTGGGCTTCTCCTATAGGTTAACCTTAGGCTTCTACTTTGGGTTTCTCTTATGGGCTTCTCCATTAAGCTCCTCCTATGGGCTTCTCCTACAGGCAGATCTTGGACTTGTTCCTTGGGTTTGTCTTACGAGCTGACCTTGGACTTATCCCCTAAACTTCCTTGGGTTGACTTTATAAATTAATGGACTTTATGGGGTCCATTTTAATTTTATGATGTTAATTTCATCCCCAAACAAACACAAATTAGTAATACACACACACACACACACATACACACATATACTTTTAAAATTTGAAACGATTTTCTTTTTCCTTTCTTAGTTAAAAATAAAACAAACAAAATTCCACAAATGTTTCTAAAAAAAATCTACATATATATATATATATATATATTATGAATCTTTAAATATATCGAATGACTTTTCAAATCTTTTAAATTGCAAAACATTATTTTTTTTTCAAATTTTTATTTTTCATTCATTTAGAAAGTAAAAGCTAACATAAACACAAAGTAAAGTCTCATTCTTGAAGGCAACTTTGGTGATTTTAACCTTCAACTATAGGTGCTTCTTCTTCTTCTTGTAAAGTCAAGGTTAGGATTAAGAATCTTGTTGGACAGAAATAAAGACAAGTACTAAAGATAGAAAGTTTGTATTAAAATAATTCAATTAATTTTGTTTGTATAGGAAACTTTATTTTAAAGGCATATAATTAATTTGGTTTATATTAGGGAAGTTTCTTTTGAAGGAATTAAATTAATTTTGTTTGTATAGGGTTATTATTGACATAGTTTTGGGTGCTTATACTCATATTTAGATTTTTAAACTTAATGAATGGGTGTATTAATAATTTGGGTGTGGAAATCATATTTGTGGGTGGTAATGTCTACACCCTTTAATTAATCTTTTAAATGTCTAAATCATCCTCATTAATTTCAATAAAAATACATTTATATCCCAATTTTAATTATATATCATTATATTTACACCAAAAATAAATTAAAATATTTTATTTTTATGTCTATTTTATACATTTTATAAATTAACATCAATCAACATAAAATTTATCAAATGTATCCATATTGCTTTTGAGATTTATACAAAAGAATTAACCAAACACTAGGTTCATTAACTTTACAATAGATTCTTTCTTAGGCACGAGCAGGCGTGGACCTAACTTTGGGTCAGGTGTTCCCCTGAAATTTTATGAAAATTTATTAAGTTTATATTATTGGTTATTAAAAATTTAAATACATAAACAAATATTATATGTTTTACAAAGCAGCTGGAGCATGGGGCTTGTTGCTCGTGGTTTGAGGCGTCCTTTTATATCCCTGCCAGTCAGAGTTCGAATCTCACAATTGCTGTCTTTCTCTTTTGCATTTGTTTTGTTTTTTTTTTTTTTTTTTTTTTCATAAACAATGACAAAAACTGCGTGTGTGGAGGTTCGGACTAAGACTTACCAACCAAACTGATCTTAAGATTTGCCATGTTCTGACTTTGGAATTATTAATTTGCATTGATGTTCTTCCTGTTTTGTTTTATCGTGAGCTGTCCATTTTTTTTTTAATTGTTTATTATTTGCCTTTTACTTATAATATAATTAACTGTTTTTTATTACTTTTCTTACTTTTTTTTCTTTTCTTCTTTATATAGTATCTCTTCATCTTTGTTTGATATCTTATCACTTATAATACCAGGTTAACCTACTAAATTTATTATTTTTTTAATTTATTTATTTTTAATAATTTAAATTTAACATACATTCTATCAATAGATCCTAAAACTTAAACTTTAAGATTTATGTTATTGCATTAAAATTGTCCATATATTGTTATGATTCAATTTTTTAAATATATTTTTTAACTTTATAGTTTTACTTTATTATAACTTTAGATAGCTTATGTTATTTTCTTTTTTTTTTTTCATTTTTTTTAATTTTTATATATTTTAATGATTTCATTATGATTTTTAAACGTAAGACTACTTGTTTTGCTTAAATACAATGTATGTTTTCATTTTATTTAAACTATATTATGTTTTCTTTTAAAACAACTATATTATGTTATCAAACTTTATTTTTTATAAAAACATTATATGTTTAATATGATTTTAATTTTTGATATTTTTATTACTTTGTTTATGTGCTCTCCTTGAGCAAATTTTCTGGGTCTGTCATTGGGCATAAGTAATAGTGATCATTTCAAAAGTTACCAAACGTGGCCTTAATTGATTGGTTTGAACAATTTGGAAGTATATAATTAGTTTGATTTACTAAATATTTGAGTTTGAAAAAATTTAATTTCCTGAAACAGGTTTAGATAGATTGAACAACCTAGAGATTTTGAGTTTAGAAGACAATATGTTAAACAACAGCATATTATCATCTTTGGGTGTTATTTCATCACTGAAAGAATTATACTTGGATGAGGTCGGATTGAAAGGAGTTGTTGACGTTTCAAGTAAGCTTCACTCTTTTATCGGTTACCAAATTTAATTACTTTGATTATAATGTCAATTAGAGAGAAAATTTCTCACATTTTCTTCTCCATTTTATTCAATTATTTCTGTTCAGCATTTTTCATGATTATTTTAGAAGTTACCAAAAGTGGCCCTTTATTGATTGGTTTGCAGAATTTGGAAGTATATAATCAGTTTGATTTACTAAATATTGGAGTTTGAAACAAGTTAATTTCCTATAACAGGTTTAGATAGATTGAACAACCTGGAATCGTTGAATTTAGAATGGCAGTTAGAGAGAAAATTTCTCATATTTCCTTCCTCTTTTTATATAATAATTTCTGTTCAACATTTTTCAGGATTAGTCTCTCTAAACAATTTAGAGTTGCTGAGCATGGGCTCCAATGAGATTGACAAATTCATTTTACCCAAAGGTAATGATGAAAAAAAGGGTGGTATCGTCCATAATTATTCCATCACTAGCAGAAATTATAACTATTAGGCTATAATCGCATTCATTTACTCGAAATAATATTTAAACGTGTGGTTTTCACTTTCAGGTAGTATTGATTTAAGGAAATCGAATATTACCCTTTCTTTATGGAATGTCAGCACTCATGATGCAACCAGCTTGTTACAGTCGTTGGTGGGCTTATTCCCATTTATTAAGAAACTTGATCTTCACTTCAATAATTTTAATAAATCAACGACTACTCAAGGTAAGTGCTACTCCTTTGCATTTCTCCCTCGTAATTTTCCAAAAGGGAGAATTTGATAAATAAAAGCATAACTACTGAAATTTGACTAAAATTGAAAACAATTATCTTCTGGATTCAAGATGTTGGATGAAAACTTCTTTTGCTGTTGGTGAAAAATTCTTAATTTCACTTGAGTTGTTTTTCCAATTTGGGAACGCATGTTCATATTGATTTTCTCTTTTTCATCAGAGTTGCATAATTTGACCAACGTGAAAGAGTTGTACTTGGATTATTCTTCTCTACATATAAGCCTTCTTCAAACCATTTCAGCTTTCACTTCCCTCCGAGTTTTGTCAATGCAAGAATGTCAGCTCAATGGCACCTTGGGTTTTCAAGGTACATAGATTACTCATTGCTTAATGTTATGAAGATCCAACAAACGAATTTATATGTTTATGCTCAAATTTTGATGTTTCATTTTCATTTTGATGTTCACAGATTTACCTAATTTCAAGAATTTAAAGTATTTGAACATGGATTATACTAGTCTGGATACTAGCTTGCTTCAAATAATTAGGCGGATGACTTCTCTTGAGTTTTTATCGTTATCCAATTGTGGATTGTTGAGCCCTTTTTCTAATCAAGGTTAAGATTCTTTCTCTTAAAAAATAAATTATTTTTTAATTAGAAATTCCAATTAGACCTTTTCATAGATAATACAATATTCTAATGAGCAACCTTTTAAAAAAATTTTGATGTTTCATTTTTATTTTGATGTTCACAAATGTACCTAATTTCAAGAAGTTGAAGTATTCGAACATTGATTATACCAATCTAGATACTAGCTTTCTTCAAATAATTAGGCAGATGACTTCTCTTGAGTTTTTATCGTTATCCAATTGTAGACTATTATGCCCTTTATCCAATCAAGGTTAAAATTTCTTCTTTTAAAAAGTAAATTATTTTTTATTATTAGAAATTCTAACTAGACCTTTTTATAGATAATATAATATTCTAGTGCACTACCTTTTTAAAAAATGTTATAATTATTAATATTTTAAAAACAAAGTCATAAGAGCATTATCATACGATAGAAAAAAAGTGAAAAGATTTTATTACTTATTTTAATTTTATTTATCGCTATAGCTCATTCGTATTAACATTTTGAAGTAATGTGTTGTACTCCAGGCCTCTGCGAGAATATGCATCTCCAAGTGTTATATCTGAGAAATAATAATTTGATGGGTACCTTGCCTTCCTGTTTTGCAAATTTGACTTCGCTTCAAGTATTAGATGTCTCTTCCAATCAATTTGAAGGAAACATCTCCTCATCTCCAATTAAGGCTTTGATATCCATCCAAGAACTAAGACTCTCAGATAATTATTTCCAAATCCCAATTTCACTTGATCCATTATTCAATCTCTCTGAACTCAAGGAATTCTATGGTGCGAACAATGAAATCTTTGCAGAAACTAAATCCCATTCTTTAACTCCAAAATTCCAATTGAATAACATTTGGTTGTCCTGTTGTAGAGATGGTGGCATATTTCCTAAATTCCTCCACTATCAGCATGAGTTAAAAAATGTTTATCTCTCTCATAACAACTTGAGGGGCGAGTTTCCAAATTGGCTATTAGAGAATAACTCAAAGTTAGAATATCTTGTTCTAGCCAATAATTCACTTGGAGGACTCATTCAGTTGCCAAATCATTCTCTCATAAATTTAACAATATTTGATATTTCTAACAATTCCTTACATGGGCTTATTCCAAGAGGAATAAGGCAATATCTACCAAATTTGATGATTTTAAATCTTTCCAGAAATGCTTTTGATGGCAGCATTCCTTCTTCCATTGGTGATATGAAGTCATTGAAAATTTTGGACTTGTCGTCCAATCAATTATCTGGCAAAATACCTGACCATTTGGCCAATGGTTGTACCAATTTAAGGCTCCTAGTATTATCGAACAACATTATTCAAGGTCAGATATTTTCTGCCAATTTCAACTTGAGGAACTTGTATAGATTACAACTGGATGGTAATAACTTTACTGGAAAAATCCCGAAAAGTTTGTCTAAAGCCTTATATTTACAAGGATTATATCTTAGTGGTAATAATCTCTCAGGTAGAATTCCAAGTTGGTTGGGGAATATGTCGAGTTTGGAAGATATTATAATACCTAATAATCATTTTGAAGGTCCAATCCCATCGGAACTTTGTCAAATAAACAATCTTCAAATTCTAAACCTTGCAGAAAATAGTCTATCTGGCATCTTACCATCGTGCTTCAACTCTTCATCACTCACACAAGTTCACTTGTCTAAAAATAGGTTAGAAGGGCAATTAAAATGGGCCTTCTATAATGTATCTTACTTGGTGACTTTAGATCTTGGACATAACCATTTAAAGGGAAACATACCAACTTGGATTGATAGACTTTAACACCTAACCTACCTTGTTTTGAGTAATAATAATCTTGAAGGTGAAGTGCCAACACAACTATGCCAGTTGAGTCAGTTACGCTTGGTAGATCATTCTCACAACAATCTTTTTGGATGCATTCCTTCTTGCCTAGATGTCACTGCACTCCGTGATCATAGTGATAGTGATCATGATGTTATCGCTCCAACTTCAGTATATGCCATCGCTTCAACTTCAGTATATGTCATGGCTCCAGGTGGTTTTTCAATGAGATTTGATTCTTCAATGAGAGCTGAAGAAATAGTTGAGTTCACAACAAAGAACAATTCTTACTTTTACCAGGGCAAACTTCTCACCTACATGTTTGGAATTGATCGCTCGTACAATAAATTCACAGGTTTGATTCCTCAACAAATTGGTTATCTTACTAGGATCCGCACGCTAAATTTGGCCCACAACAACTTAACAGGACCAATACCACCTACATTTGGGAATCTTACACGAATTGAAAGTTTGGATCTTTCCTACAACAATTTGAATGGAAAAATCCCTTTTCAATTGATTGAACTATATACCTTGGGGTTTTTCAGTGTTGCAAACAACAATTTGTGACAGACCCCTTCCCAGAGGCGATCTGCTGGCACCCTACGGTGACCCTCCAGTTAGCCCTTACGCTCAACTAAAGGATTCCGTAGAACTAAGCCATATTCTTTCTGAAACCTTTTTGAAAATAGCGACAATACGGGGAAATTTTTCATTTTTATTTCAAGCCTTTGTAAAACGTTTTATAAAAATTTAGGCAGCATCCCGTCTGTTTTTCGGACTTTGCCACCCTGCAATTTATAAATTTAACACTTCTTTAATATCATAAAATAATTTCCCCAAACTACAGAGCCTCCGGCTCTCATTTTTATCAATTCACGAGCAACCACAAATATGCATATAGTTTAGAAATATATTAAATTCATAAGTCATGCATATCTTTATTTACATATCCCAAAAATATATACATTTCCAAAAATAACAGCACAGCCTCTTTGACTCCTCTAATCACGATCCGGAGTTCCTGTCATTGAAGTGCATGTACCTATACCTGTGCCTGTGCCTGGGGAGGTTTTTATTTACAAAAATATAAAACATAGTGAGCTTGATAGCCCAGTGAGTGTCATATAATTTCCATTTAAAATAGGCGTATCAAATAGCCTCCCAAAACTCTTTTAAAAACATTTATGCATAATCAAATACCATGATTGAATAATTGATATATCTGAAATTCATCATTCATTTAGAAACAATATATATCAATCGGCATCTCATAAAATTCATTTCATGCCAAATAATAACATTTAAATCCACAGGTTGCATGATTTCCATTTCTAACAAAACATTTCAATAATGGTGGCAGTAATAGCTTTCAAAGAATTTATAAATATAAATAGGCCAACCATCATTAGTTTGCATCACATGGTACCCTATCAATAGAGCGGAATTTTGCCTCGCTCAGAGCGAAATTTTGCCTCGCTCAGACCATCACGGAATTTTGCCTCGATCAGGTCATCTATCCAGTTTTTACGTAACGGAATTTTGCCTCATTACGGAGCGGAATTTTGCCTCGCTCGGGTGGAAGCTAGCTGATAATATACCTCTTACGTGCATTGGACGACTCACAGGACTAAACAGACACGGTCCCACCCGCTGTTAGTGACAGACTCTCCCAACACAGCCAATGCACGCTTAAGGTACTCAACCCCACTGGAGATACATAACATACAATCAGGCGTACCATAGATTTTCAATACCATTTCAATTTAAATTTCCTTTCTCATTTAAATCACATTTCACATAAATCATTTCCATAATCCATGCAACCATTTCAAATTGAAATTCATTTGATATTCTAATCAACATGATAAATTTAGCATGCATTCAAAATCAATCATAGTAAAAACATTTTTATAAAAACACTCACCTGATCTTAAAAATTTGTATATAAAAGTTCAGGGCCCGTGCCGTGCTCCGCTGGCTTCCGCCTCACCTACACATCATAGTTATACATAAATTTACGTCCGCGACAACTTCGGAAAATGCGAAATAACTAAAATTGCATAATCACCCCTAAGTGACCCATTTTACTCGTAAACTTCCGTATTTCGTTTCTTTATCGATTCTAAGGTTCCGAACTCAGTTTTCTTTGTCTGGAACCTATGTACTATCACTTAGGGTTGTTCTGGCACTAACGGAATCGCATTCGGAGGTCCGAAATGAAAATTATCCGGTTTCGACTCCTTTTGGCCGAACCTATACCTTAATTCAATTGGTTGGTTTTTCTTGGTTTCCTAAGCTCCCAATAACCATTAATTTACTTAGATTTCAACTCATCTTTACTCAAAATCAACCAACAAACAACTCAGAACAAAACCCCTTTCGAATCAACTAAAACACCAACAAAATCATCAATGTCAAGCTTAAACAACTCACCTCTTTCCTCTTCGCGTTATCTTCGATTTGGGGCTGATTTTTGGACTGATTTGGTGCTAGATCTGGACTGATTTTGGGGTGGATCTCCCTCTTTTCTTCCTTCTCTCTTTCTCTTTCCTTCTCCCTTGGTTCCGCCGCGGTTTGCGGCTGATCTCGTTGTCGCTCGAAGCTGTCTCTGCCGCCGATCTGCACGCGTGGAGGAGCTGTCTTGGCCGTGGTTCAGCTTGGTTTCCACGTTGATCTGTCACGGTTTTGCTGCAAGTTCGGCTTCCGTTCGCAGCGATCTCGACGGCTGGACTACGACGGCAGCAAGCTGGTCGGTCGGTGATCTTCTTCTTCTCTCCTTCTTCTTTCTTTTCTTTCTTTCTTTCTTTTTTTCGCGAAATGAGAGACTGGATTCTGTTTTTGTTTTCAAAAAGTCAACAACATTATTTGGCTTATATTTTCCTCCACAATAATCTCATTAATTCCACTTACGCCCTAAGACAATTCCATTCTCCTCCCTTAGATTTTAGCTAAATTTTATTTTAACCATAATTATGGAATCGAGGGTTTACAATTTGTCTGGAAAAATCCCTAAGAGTGCACAACTTAGTACTTTTGGAGATCATGGCTACGAAGGAAATCCGTTTCTTTGTGGACTACCATTGAACAGAAGTTGTGACAGAAATGAATCACTACCACCAATGCTGAGGCCTCCTACTAATGATGGTGAAGAGAATGATTTATTTGATATGAAGATCTTTTATATTAGTTTTACAGTAACTTATATAATTGTTCTCTTAGCAATTGTTGCAGTTTTATATATAAATCCTTACTGGCGGCAATTATGGTTCTATCTCATTGAAACATGGATGACCTCTTGCTATTATTTTGTTGTGCACAATTTCCCCAGTGGACTCCATGCAGACTGTTGAATATATAATTGTATCATGATAGTTATCTTTTTTGTAATTTTTGTTCTTAGTGTGATATTTGTAATGATACAATATGGCAAATATTCCATTGCATTGGTAATAACATTTGCTTCTACTTATAAGATATTGTCATTTATTGTTATTAAATTAATCACTAACTCTAAACCATATGCCATAAATGATTTTCTTATACAACATAAAATCTATTTTCCTCCATAAAATGGTGACATATTTCTAAAGGCGACTACAATAATGCATGGTTTTAGGAATTCTATGATTTGTATTAAGAATGAAAGTTCATTACAATAATGCATGGTTTTTAGGAATTCTATGATTTATATTAAGAATAAAAGTTCATTAGATATAACTCCAAACTCTTCAACTTCACACAAGCCTTAACAATATGATTCATATTAGTAGTCATTATATTGTATTTTATATAATCAAATTATGAAACTATATAAAAGATCTTTTACTATTATTTAAGATATATGTGAAGTGACCCTTGGTCACCATGATGGTCATTGTCCTTAGAGGATTTTTGGCCTTGCCTTTGGAGGGATATGGCAGAGGTTGGCCCTCCTTGAACCACAGTTCTGAGACAATAGAGAGTAGAGTACAGAACAATGTGGAGAACAGAGTGTGGTGGAGGTATGTCCTCCTTGAACCTTTAGGTATTTTGATTGCAAACTTAGTACCACTAAAACATGTTATCTTGGTGGTACCAGGTTCGTAACAAAAATACCTATAGATCTTTGGTTCAAACCCTAATATCACCACATTGTCCATTTATTTGTGGTTCAAGGAGGACATGCTTCCACCACACTTGCTCTCCAAATTGCTTTAGATTGTCTCAAATCTGTCGTTTAAAGAGGGCCAACCTCCACCGCATCCCTCTTAAGGCAAAGCCAAAAACCTTTTAGGGACAAGTGACCATCGTGATGATTCAAAGCTGTTCGCTCTCAGTCTGAACCAGAAAATCGTGGATGATTCAAAGCTGTTCGTGGATGATTCACTCTCAGTTGGAACGAACCAAAAAACCGTGGATGATTCAAACCAGAAAATCACTCTCAATCAAAGTTGTTCGCTGATGATTCGTCGATGCTGGTGGTGGGAGGGACTGGGTGATTCAATGCTGGTGGTGGAAGTGGGTGATTCGTCAATGCTAGTGTTGGGATTGGGTGATGTTGGTGATTCGAACCATGAACTTTTCTTAGTTTTTAATTTCATTTAGTTTTTTTTTTTTTTTCCAAAATTTTTAGTTGTTCGAACCATGATACTGGTAGGATTGGGTGAGAGTTGAAGAAGGAGAAGTGTTGTTGGTTTTTATTTTTGTAACGATTTTTGATGTTGTCATGGTGGTGATGCTAATGGTTGTTTTTTATTTTTATTTTTTGTTGTTTTTGGTTTTTTGTTTTTGGTTGTCTTGGATGGTGGTGATTGTTAGGGCGGTGATGCTGCTGGTGGTTGTTATGATATAGTTATTTGTTGTTTGATTAATGATTTTTGTTGTTTTTGTTTTCTAATTGTGATGGTTGAACCCAGATGAAGATCTATATCTTAAAATTCAAACCTAGATCCTTTATCTGGGTTGGAATCTGGGTTTGAACCCAGAGGTGGGTTGATTTTTATTTTTTATTTTTTATCTTTTTTTGAAACCTTTTTTAAATTTTTTTAATTTACTATATTCATTTGTTTAAGATTAATATTAATTATTATCATTATTTTAATTGTTGGAACAGTCCAATAAGGGTATTTTAGCCTTTTAGTGTTTCTACCACAAAACCACTAAAAATTTGGATGAAACCGGTTTTAACTGATAGTAGGGGTTTCTTTAGTTTATATTTTTATAAGTTAGGGTAAACTGATATTATTTTTTATTTCAGAGGTTTTTTTGATTTTTTTTCTTATTTTTATTGAAATTATCTTTATTTAATTCTTGTGATAAATAGGAATAGAATTATCAGTTATGTAATTAGGATTAGTTTTCTCTTTTGATATAATATTGGATAAATAAGATTATGTGATAATTAGGAATAGAATTATGTGATAAATAAGATTAGAATTATTAATTAGATAAATCTTAGAAAATTAGAATCTTGTGACTATAAATAGTCAAGTGATTTTTATAACTCAGAATGAGTTGTAGTTGAGAATTATTAATAAAAGCTTTCAAGTTGTAAAGCACATTAGCGGTGTTTTTTTGGCTTTTCTGGGTAGTTTTACTAAGGATTGATTGATTTAGGTTCAATTTATTTTGTTAAGTTGATTCTAGATTATTTCGGTTATTCTTAGAATTTGCTTTGGATTAGTTTGAGTGAGGGTTGGGTAATTCTTTTATTCAATTCTAGATTTAGACTTGTTATTATATCTAAATTTAGATCCTCAATATTTAATTATAATGGAATCATTGATCTCCCAAATAAATTTATGAATTACTTCATTTATGTTACAGGTCTCGGTGATCTTTCACCATTGAAAGAGTTATATTTAAGCAATAATAGAATCACTGATCTAAAAGGTAAACTTTCTTAGTCTCCTTGCAACAAACAACCATCTCATTTATGGTAACTAGATTGATTGATGAATAAAATTTTATAATCTATTTAGCTTGAAAGAATTGGATCTTAACTTCAATAACTAAAAGTCTTTGAATCAAACACTTTATTTTGTGGCTTCATACGCTCATTCAAACTTCTAGTATTAGGACATCGTGAGTTCTAACAGCCTTTACACGTTATGTATTTTCCTTTTTGTGGCTTCTTGTTATTAGAGCATCAGTTAATTGGATACAATTTATTTTTTTTCTAATTTCTTCTCCCTAACTTTAAAACACTTTTTTTTTTTTCTTCTCACACGTTGTACTATAAGCATATATTAGATCAAGACTAAATCCAAGCCCTTCAAAATATTCCTTAAATTACTCACAATACATATTTCTGGTATATTTAGTTGGAAAATTGAAATTGTAAAGGGTAAAAAGGTAAATTAGTTTAAACAAAATATCTATAATTAAGAAATATGACACAATAAAATAAAAAATTTTTAAAGTGTTATAAAAAAACAATTTCATTTTAGTTCATATATGTTTAGAAATTATTATTTTTTACCAATAAATGGCGAAACTTGATGTGTGATCCCGAATGTATCAAGAAATACATCGATTTAGTCCAATTAACCGTGAAACGTTAGTAAGAGAAAATGTCAGAAGAAGTAAAGTTGTCTTTTGACACACGGTTCATTTGTTGATACACATATCATGATTTTGGATGCCATGTGTTATTTTATAGTTGTCAATTTACATAGGCTTCGTTGATGAAGCATTGTGTCAGCATTTTAAAATTTGAATAATAAAAAATTCTTTTAAGAAACAACAAATTAGAAAATGTTATTAAAAAATCTAAAAAATTAAAATGAATTTGGTCTTTTATTAAAAATACAAAAAATTATAATACAATAAAAATAAAAAGTGATTTAAAAAATATTTGATTTAGGTCCCATTTGATATTGCTTTTGAGAAATTAAAATTTTATTATTAAAGTGATTGGTAAAACTTCCAAAAATAACTATTTAATAATTTAAGTAGATTTGACAATAATTTTGAAAAGCAAGTGGAATGTTACTTTTATAAAGTGATCATAAAATAATTTGTCGTGAGATTTAATGAATCGTTTAAATGTCTATATCATCCTCATTAATTTTAATAAAAAGACACTTATATCCCAACATGAATTATATTAAAATATATTATTTTATGTCTATTTTGTACATTTTATAAATTCACATCAATCAACATAAAATTTACCAAACATGTTCATACTACTTTTGAGATTTATGTAGAAGAATTATTGAAATGCTAGCCTAATTAATTAATTTACAACATATTATTTCTTTATAACAACACAATTAATAGTGATTATTTTAAAAGTTAAAACAATACCAAACTGACCCTTCATGATTTGTTTGCGGAATAGTTGAAAGTATATAATTAGCTTTATTTACTAAATATAGAGTTTGAATTCCTATAATAGGTTTAGACAAATTGAGCAACCTAGACTCGTTAGATTTAGGAGGTAATATATTAAACAACAACATATCATCATCTCTAGTTGTTCTTTCACAACTTAACCAATTATCTCTATACAATAATAAACTGAAAGGAATTGTTGATGTTTCAAGTTAGCTTCACTCTTTTCTTCTTCACTTTCTTTTTGATCTCATATTGGTTATCAAATTTAATTACTCTAATTAAAATGTCAATTACCGAGGTTGAGATCTCTTGAATTTCTGATAAGAAACCCTTAGAAGAGATTTTCGAGTTTTTTAAGGTAGTTAGACCAGATGTCCTCCTCTTTGTGACGGAACAATGTTTTTATATAAAGTCTCCTTGTTTGGTCTTAGTGCTTCCATGTCTCATCTTCTCGCTGGTCAAGACTTTCTCTAGTCTTGTCCCTTTTTCCTCTAACGTGCATTGTCTTTTCACGTTCTCCTTTGCTAGTGTTCAACTCCCTTTGTTATCCCTTATGTCCCTTATGTCCTTTCTGACATAAGGCCACGTGGTTGATCATCGTTTGTTCGTTTTGACACAAAGCCATGTGGCTAATCTTGGGTCCTTCCTTTTTCCACAGCGGCCTGATCTGTCCTGTCTCTTTCATGGTTTTCCTCGTTCTATGCTTCTTTATGCCCATTCTAATACAAGAACATATGGCGTTCTCTCATTCATCAACTCTGACATAAGGTCATGTGGCTAATTCTGGGCCCTTCCTTTTTCCTTTGCAATCTGAGGCCTGTCATCCCTAGACATTTGTTTAACCTAGGGTTGCTATCAAAGCTAAACTCTTTACCTCTCTAACAAAGCAGGGGCCGTCAAATGACATGGAAACTTAATTGAATTTCAAGGTAGAGTTTCCCTCTAGTTTGTCTTCTAGGCTCTTGTCAAGGTATTTGGTCATTCACATACCCTTTCTTAAGGTGATTGGGTTAAAGGCCATTATGCCTTTTTCAGCCCGTCTCTTGGGCTCCCCTTTTAGGCTTCTCCTACAGACCGACCTTGGGCTTATCCCTTGAGCTTCATCTTTGGGCTTTCCCTATGGACTGACCTTAGGCTTTTACTTTGGGTTACTCTTATGGGCTTCTTCCTTGAGCTCACATTTTGGGCTTCTCCTACGGGTGGATCTTGGGCTTGTCCCTTGGGTTTGTCCTACGAGCCGATCTTGGACTTATCCCCCAAGCTCCATTGGGCTGACTTTATAAATTAATGAACTTTATGGTCTAAGTCCATTTTAATTTTATGATGCTAATTTCATCCCCAAACAAACACAAATTAGTAATACACACACACACACACACACATACTTTTAAAATTTGAAACAATTTCTTTTTCCTTTCTTAGTTAAAAATAAAACAAACAAAATTCCACAAATGTTTCTAAAAAAAAAAATCTAAATATATATATATATATATGAATCTTTAAATATATCGAATGACTCTTTAAATCTATTAAATTGCAAAACATTATTTTTTTTTTCAAATTTTTATTTTTCATTCATTTAGAAAGTAAAAGCTAACATAAACACAAAGTATAGTCTTATTCTTGATGGCAACTTTGGTGATTTTAACCTTCAACTATAGGTGCTTCTTCTTTTTCTTGTAAAGTCAGGGTTAGTGTTAAGAATTTTGTTGGATAGAAATAAAGACAAATACTAAAGATAGAAAGTTTGTATTAAAATAACTCAATTAATTTTGTCTGTTTAGGAAACTTTATTTTAAAGGCATATAATTAATTTGGTTTATATTAGGAAGTTTCTTTTGAAGGAATTAATTTAATTTTGTTTGTATAGGGTTATTATTGACATATTTTCGGGTGCTTATACTAATATTTAGATTTTTAAACTTAATGAATGGGTGTATTAATAAGGCCACGTAGTTTATTATCGTTTGTCCGTTCTGACACAAAGCCACGTGGCTAATCTTAGGTCCTTCCTTACAGCAGCCTAATCTGTCCTATCTCTTTCACGCTTTTCCTCATTCTGTGCTCCTTTGTGCCCATTCTAATACAGGGACATGTGAGTGTTCTCTCATTCATCGACTCTGACATAAGGTCATGTGGCCAATTCAGGGCCCTTCCTTTTTCCTTTGTAGTCTGAGGCCTATCATCCCTAGGCATCTATTTCACCTAGGATTGCCATCAAAGCTGAAATCCCTACCTCTCTAACAATGCAGGGGCCATTAGATGACATGGAGACTTAATTGAATTTCAAGGTAGAGTTTCCCTCTGGTTTGTCTTCTTGCCCTTTGTCAAGGTATTTTGGACATTCATATACCCTTTCTTAAGGTGATTGGATTGGAGGCCATTGTGTCTCCTTGGGCCAGTCTCTTGGGTTCCCTCTTTAGCCTTCTCTTACAGACCGACCCTAGGCTTATCTCTTGAGCTTCACCTTTGGGCTTCTCCTATAGGTTAACCTTAGGCTTCTACTTTGGGTTTCTCTCATGGGCTTCTCCATTAAGCTCCTCCTATGGGCTTCTCCTACAGGTAGATCTTGGGCTTGTTCCTTGGGTTTGTCTTACGAGCTGACCTTGGACTTATCCCCTAAACTTCCCTGGGTTGACTTTATAAATTAATGGACTTTATGGGGTCCATTTTAATTTTATGATGTTAATTTCATCCCCAAACAAACACAAATTAGTAATACACACACACACACATACACACATATACTTTTAAAATTTGAAACGATTTTCTTTTTCCTTTCTTAGTTAAAAATAAAACAAACAAAATTCCACAAATGTTTCTAAAAAAAATCTACATATATATATTATGAATCTTTAAATATATCGAATGACTTTTCAAATCTTTTAAATTGCAAAACATTATTTTTTTTTTAAATTTTTATTTTTCATTCATTTAGAAAGTAAAAGCTAACATAAACACAAAGTAAAGTCTCATTCTTGAAGGCAACTTTGGTGATTTTAACCTTCAACTATAGGTGCTTCTTCTTCTTCTTGTAAAGTCAAGGTTAGGATTAAGAATTTTGTTGGATAGAAATAAAGACAAGTACTAAAGATAGAAAGTTTGTATTAAAATAATTCAATTAATTTTGTCTGTATAGGAAACTTTATTTTAAAGGCATATAATTAATTTGGTTTATATTAGGGAAGTTTCTTTTGAAGGAATTAAATTAATTTTGTTTGTATAGGGTTATTATTGACATAGTTTTGGGTGCTTATACTCATATTTAGATTTTAAACTTAATGAATGGGTGTATTAATAATTTGGGTGTGGAAATCGTATTTTTGGGTGGTAATGTCTGCACCCTTTAATTAATCTTTTAAATGTCTAAATCATCCTCATTAATTTCAATAAAAATATATTTATATCCCAATTTTAATTATATATCATTATATTTACACCAAAAATAAATTAAAATATTTTACTTTTATGTCTATTTTATACATTTTATAAATTAACATCAATCAACATAAAATTTATCAAATGTATCCATACGGCTTTTGAGATTTGTACAAAAGAATTAACCAAACACTAGTCTCATTAACTTTACAATAGATTATTTCTTAGGCACTAGCGGGGGTGGACCTAACTTTGGGCCAGGCGGGCTAGGTGTCCCCTAAAATTTTATGAAAAATTATTAAGTTTATAATATTGGTTATTAAAAATTTAAATACATAAACAAATATTATATATTTTACGAAGTAACTCGTGCGTCTGAATGATGCTTGTTACTCATGGTTTGAGGCGTCCTTTAACCATGCCAATCTGAGTTCGAAATCTTAAAATTGCTGCCTCTCTATTTTGCTTCTTTGTTTTTTTTCATAAACAATGACAAAAACTGCGTGTGTGGGGTTCGGACTAAGACTTGGAAAGATTTATTGTAATCACTTACCAACCAAACTGATCTTAAGATTTGCCATGTTCTGACTTTGGAATTATTAATTTGCATTGATGTTCTTCCTGTTTTGTTTTATCGTGAGCTGTCCATTTTTTTTTAATTGTTTATTATTTGCCTTTTACTTATAATATAATTAACTGTTTTTTATTACTTTTCTTACTTTTTTTCTTTTCTTCTTTATATAGTATCTCTTCATCTTTGTTTGATATCTTATCACTTATAATACCAGGTTAACCTACTAAATTTATTATTTTTTTAATTTATTTATTTTTATTAATTTAAATTTAACATACATTCTATCAATAGATCCTAAAACTTAAACTTTAAGATTTATGTTATTGCATTAAAATTGTCCACATATTGTTATGATTCAATTTTTTAAATATATTTTTTAACTTTATAGTTTTACTTTATTATAACTTTAGATAGTTTATGCTATTTTCTTTTTTTCATTTTTTTTAAATTTTTATATATTTTAATGATTTCATTAGGATTTTTAAACGTAAGACTACTTGTTTTGCTTAAATACAATGTATGTTTTCATTTTATTTAAACTATATTACGTTTTTTTTTAAACAACTATATTATGTTATCAAACTTTATTTTATATAAAAACATTATATGTTTAATATGATTTTAATTTTTGATATTTTTATTATTTTGTTCATGTGCCCTCCTTGAGCAAATTTTCTGGGTCTGTCATTGGGATAAGTAATAGTGATCATTTCAAAAGTTACCAAATGTGGCCTTAATTGATTGGTTTGAACAATTTGGAAGTATATAATTAGTTTGATTTACTAAATATTTGAGTTTGAAAAACAATTAATTTCCTGTAATAGGTTTAGATAGATTGAACAACCTAGATATTTTGAGTTTAGAAGACAATATGTTAAACAACAGCATATTATCATCTTTGGGTGTTCTTTCATCACTAAGAGAATTATACTTATATAAGGTCGGATTGAAAGGAATTGTTGATGTTTCAGGTAAGCTTCACTCTTTTATCGGTTACCAAATTTAATTACTTTGATTATAATGTCAATTAGAGAGAAATTTTCTCACATTTTCATCTCATTTTTATTCAATTATTTCTGTTCAGCATTTTTCAGGATTATTTTAGAAGTTACCAAAAGTGGCCCTTTATTGATCGGTTTGCAGAATTTGGAAGTATATAATCAGTTTGATTTACTAAATGTTTGAGTTTGAAACAAATTAATTTCCTGTAACAGGTTTAGATAGATTGAACAACCTGGAGATTTTGAGTTTAGGAGGTAATATGTTAAACAACAGCATATTATCATCTTTGGGTGTTCTTTCATCACTAAAAGAATTAGAGTTATTTGATATCGGATTGAAAGGAGTTGTTGACGGTTCAAGTAAGCTTCACTCTCTTATCGGTTACCAAATTTAATTACTTTGATTATAATGTCAATTTGAGAGAAAATTTCTCACATTTTCTTCTCCTTTTTATTCAATTATTTCTGTTCAGCATTTTTCATGATTATTTTAGAAGTTACCAAAAGTGGCCCTTTATTGATTGGTTTGCGGAATTTGGAAGTATATAATCAATTTGATTTACTAAATATTGGAGTTTGAAACAAATTAATTTCCTATAACAGGTTTAGATAGATTGAACAACCTGGAGATTTTGAATTTAGGAGGTAATATGCTAAACAACAACATATTATCATCTTTGGGTGTTCTTTCATCACTGAAAAAATTATACTTAGATGATATCGGGTTGAAAGGAATTGTTGATGTTTCAGGTAAGCTTCACTCTCTTCTTCTTCTCTTTCTTTTCAATCTCATATCGGTTACCAATTTTAATCACTCTGATTAAAATGGCAGTTAGAGAGAAAATTTCTCATATTTTCTTCCCCTTTTTATTCAATTATTTCTGTTCAACATTTTTCAGGATTAGTCTCTCTGAACAATTTAGAGTTTCTGAGCATGGGCTCCAATGAGATTGACAAATTCATTTTACCCAAAGGTAATGATGAAACAAAAGGGTGGTATTGTCCATAATTATTCCATCACTTGTAGAAATTATAACTATTAGCCTATAATCTCATTCATTTACTCGAAATAATCTTTAAATGTGTGGTTTTCACTTTCAGGTAGTACTGGTTTAAGGAAATCGAATGTTACCCTTTCTTTAAATCTGTCAGCACTCATGATGCAACCAGCCTATTACAGTCGTTGGGCTTATTCCCATTTATTAAGGAACTTGATCTTAGCTTCAATAATTTTAATAAATCAACGACTACTCAAGGTAAGTGCTACTCCTTTGCATTTCTCCCTCGTAATTTTCCAAAAGGGAGAATTTGACAAATGAAATATAACTACTGAAATTTGACTAAAATCGAAAAACAATTATCTTCTAGATTCAAGATGTCAGATGAAAACTTCTTTGCTGTTGGTGAAAAATTCTTAATTTCACTTGAGTTGTTTTTCCAATTTGGGAACGCATGTTCAGATTGATTTTCTCTTTTTCATCAGAGTTGCATAATTTGACCAACGTGGAAGAGTTGTACTTGGATGGTTCTTCTCTACATATAAGCCTTCTTCAAACCATTTCAGCTTTCACTTCTCTCCAAGTTTTGTCAATGCAACGATGTTATCTCAATGGCACCTTGGGTTTTCAAGGTACATAGATTACTCATTGCTTAATGTTATGAAGATCCAACAAACGAATTTATATGTTTGTGCTCAAATTTTGATGTTTCATTTTTATTTTGATGTTCACAGATTTACCTCATTTCAAGAATTTGAAGCATTTGGTCATGGATTATGCCAGTCTGGATACTAGCTTTCTTCAAATAATTGGGCGGATGACTTCTCTTGAGTTTTTATCGTTATCCAATTGTGGACTACGAGACCCTTTATCCAATCAAGGTTAAGATTCCTTCTTTTAAAAAGTAAATTATTTTTTATTATTAGAAATTCTAACTAGACCTTTTTATAGATAATATAATATTCTAGTGCACTGCCTTTTAAAAAAATGTTATAATTATTAATATTTTAAAAACAAAGTCATAATCATACGATAGAAAAAAAAAAGTAAAAAGATTTTATTACTTGTTATAATTTTATTTATAGCTATAGCTCATTCGTATTAACATTCTGAAGTAATGTGTTGTACTCCAGGCCTCTGCAAGATTGTGCATCTCTAAGAGTTATATCTGAGCAATAATAATTGGATGGGTACCTTGCCTTCCTGTTTTGCAAATTTGACTTTGCTTCAAGTACTAGATGTCTCTTCCAATCAATTTGAAGGAAACATCTCTTCATCTCCAGTTAAGGCTTTGATATACATCCAAGAACTAATTCTCTCAGATAATTATTTCCGAATCCCAGTTTCACTTGATCCATTATTCAATCTCTCCAAACTCAAGAGATTCTATGGTGAGAACAATGAAATCTTTGAAGAAACTAAATCCCATTCTTCAACTCCAAAATTCCAACTGAATACTATCCTGTTGTCCTGTTGTGGAGATGGTGGCATACTTCCTAAATTTCTCCACTATCAGCATGAGTTGAAAGAAGTTGATCTCTCTCATAACAACTTGAGGGGCGAGTTTCCAAATTGGCTGTTAGAGAATAACACAAAGTTAGAAAATCTTGTTCTAGCCAATAATTCACTTGTAGGACTCATTCAGTTGCCAAATCATTCTCTCTTAAATTTAACAACATTAGATATTTCTAACAATTTCTTACATGGACATATTCCAAGAGAAATAGGGCAATATCTACCAAATTTGATGAGTTTAAATCTTTCCAGAAATGCTTTTAATGGCAGCATTCCTTCTTCTGTTGGTGATTTGAAGTCATTGGAAAGTTTGGACTTATCGTCTAATCAATTGTCTAGCAAAATACCTGACCAATTGGCCAAAGGTTGTTCCTCTTTACTGTACCTAGTATTATCAAACAACACCATTCAAGGTCAGATGTTTTCTACCAATTTCAACCTGACAAACTTGCTTAGATTACAATTGGATGATAATAACTTTACTGGAAAAATCCCAGTCAGTTTGTCTAAGGCCTCCAATTTAGTAGGATTATATCTTAGTGATAACAATCTCTCAGGTAGGATTCCAAGTTGGTTGGGGAATATGTCATATTTGCAAGATATTATAATGCCTAATAATCGTCTTGAAGGTTCAATTCCTTCAGAACTTTGTCAAATAAATAATCTTAAAGTTCTGAACCTTGCAGGAAATAGTCTATCTAGTGCCTTACCATCTTGCTTCAGCTCTTCATCACTCATTCAAGTTCACTTGTCTAAAAATAGGTTAGAAGGGCAATTAAAATGGGCCTTCTATAATAGCTCTTCCTTGGTGACGCTGGATCTTGGATATAACCATTTAAAGGGAAGCATTCCAACTTGGATTGATAGACTTTCCCAATTAACCTACCTTATTTTGAGTAATAATGATCTTGAAGGTAAAGTGCCAATACAACTATGCCAGTTAAACCAGTTACGCTTGGTAGATCTTTCTCATAACAATCTTTCTGGATCCATTCCTTCTTGCTTAGATGTCACTGCACTTCGTGATAGTGATAATGGTCATGATGTTGTCGCTCCAACTTCTACTAGGACCATGGCTCATACTAGGACCCTTTCACGTTTCAGACGTAGTCCTTCAATGAAAAAAGAAGAAACTGTTGAGTTTACAACAAAGAACAATTCTTACTTTTACCAAGGCAAACTTCTCACCTATATGTCTGGAATTGATCTCTCATGCAATAAATTAATAGGATTGATTCCTCAACAAATTGGAAATCTTACTAGGATCCGCACGCTAAATTTGTCCCACAACAACTTGACAGGGCCAATACCATCTACATTTGGAAAGTTGAAACAAATCGAAAGTTTAGATCTTTCCTACAACAACTTAAATGGAAAAATCCCTTCTCAACTGGTTGAACTATATAACTTGGGTTTTTTCAGTGTTGCAAACAACAATTTGTCTGGAAAAATCCCTGAGAGCACACAATTTAGTACCTTTGGAGATCATGGCTATGAAGGAAATCATTTTCTTTGTGGATTGCCATTGAACAAAAGTTGTGAAACAACTGAATCAGTATCACCAATGCCAAGGCCTCCTACTAATGATGGTGAAGAGAACGATTTATTTGACATGAAGATCTTTTATATCAGTTTTACAGTATCTTATGTAATTGTTCTCTTAGCAGTTGTTGCAGTTTTATGTATAAATCCTTACTGGCGGCAATTATGGTTTTATCTCATTGAAACATGGATGACCTCCTGCTATTATTTTGTTGTGGACAATCTCCCAAGTGGACTCCATGCAAACTATTGAATATATACTTGCATCATGATATTTATCTCTTTTGTGATTTTCATTCTTAGTGTGATTTTTGTAATGATATAATATGGTAAATATTCCATTGCATTTGTGATAACATTTGCTTATACCTATCGAATATTGCCATGTATTGTTATTAAATTAATCACTAACTCTAAACCATATGCCATAAATGATTTTATTATGCAACGCAAAATCTATATTGCTCCATAAATTGGTGACATATTTCTAAAGTTCGACTACAATAATGCATGGTTTTAGGGATTCTGTGATTTATATTAAGATTAAAGTTGATTAATTCTTGAAAATAAACTCTTCATCTTCACGCTAGCCTCAACAATATGATTCATATTATTAGTCATTATATTGTATTTATATAATCATGTTGTGTGACTATATAAAAGATCTTTTACTATTGTATTTTAAGATATATGATAGAAATTGATGAATGAAGACTCCATTTTCTTTTGGGGCGATACTTTATCTATTCCATAATTTTGTGTTTATATCATCATATTATTGTTTATTCCAATTATTTCATAACACGTTATCAATATAAGTATTGTATTTGTGTAATCATATATGTAAGGCTATGTAAAAGAAATTTTACTATTGTATTTTGAGATATATGATAGAAATTGATAAATATTGAAGAATCCATTTTCTTTTGGAGCTATACTTTCTCTATTCTATAATTTTGTGTTTACATTGTTATATTATTTTTTTCAAGAAATTGATAAGTATTTTTATTTCCCCCCAAAATAATTGATTTATCTTACTTTCTATTCTTAATTTTATTCTAAACATTTATTTGGGTTGCCAAAAAAATTAAAATTATTTGATTGTATTGCAACCAGAAGGAAAATTGATTCAAATTAAATATAGGGAAAAATCTAAACCAACAACACAACCACCCACTCACCCCACGCCCCTCTGCACGCAACGCCCCACACCCCCCCGGGCCCAACCCCCCTCCCTCCCAGGAAATGGTAAATAATATTTATCCTAACTTTTAAAATATTAGTAAAAAAATCTAAAAAAGGTTCTCATAGTCAACCAAAAGGGATTTTCATCCAAATTTGGGATGGTTTTATGATAAAAATAATAAAAATTTAAAATACTCTTACCATATTGAAAAATAAAAAATAAAAAACAAAAAAGAAATTAATCAATTAACAAACTAACTTTTCATAACCAAAATAAAATAAAAAAATAATTAATTAATTTTAGAATTTATGATTAAATTTATATAAAAATTAATTAATTAAAATTTTAAATAATTGAAACAATTATTATTGTTAAATAAAAAGTAAATAAATTAAGTAAAAAAAATTCCATTAGATCTCCATCATATCTTCACTTAAGATTAATTTGAAAAAAAAAAGAAAAAAGTTAAATAAATATTAAATAAATTAAATTTCCATAAGATCTCCACTTAAGATAAACAATGAAGATTAATTTGAAAAAATTATATTAAAATTTCCATCAAATATTCATCGTTCATCTTAAAATGGATGATAGAGATTGATTTTAAAAAAATAAAATATTAAATATAAATTAAAACAAAAATACTTCATCAAACCTCCACCGTTCATCTGAACGGTGGAGATCAATTTGAAAAAATTAGATAAATTAAATAAAAAATTCTATTATATATCCACCGTCCATCTTAAGATGGACGATAAAGATCAATTTAAAAAAATAAAATTAAAAAATTAAAAAAAATAATCTAGTAAAATCATCATCAAGGGCTTGTATATTCAACCACAATTACATCTAAAATCAAAATTCAAAAAATTAAAAGATTAAAAAAAAATCTGACAATTTAAAAAAATAATAATAAACAAACCCAAGCACTTGGGTTTGTTGAAGAACAAATACAAATAAAACAGGAAAACTTAGCAACGTCGGTTTGTTCAAAAATGAATACAAATCAAACTGGATTCCTATAAACCAAAAAATCACCACAAAAATCAAACTGGATGGAATCAATACAAAAATTAGAAACTCCACTAATTTCACCTACTATGACAACCTCTATAATTAGAAATACAAAACAAACAAAATATCAGTTACTTTTTCACAATACACCCCCCACGATAAACTAATGATTTATATAAATATAATCTCTAAAATATCATTTAAACACAAAAAATAACATTGTAGATGGTGATACGTGACGAGGACGATGGGTTAGGGTGGTGTTTTAAGTGGAGATGGGATTAGGTTTTGATGGTGGGTGGGTGGTGATGAAGTCGAATCGTGATGGTGGTTAGGGGAGATGAGAGAAAGTGAGTCATAGGTGGTGACAGTAGAGAGGCATGGATGGGTATGAAAACCACTACGACACATGGCATATTCTAAGTGGTCTTCAGTTTGCTTTTATTTTTTCTTTTAATTAACAAATTATATTTTGGAAAACAACTGGATTCCATTTCACATGTCATCCATCAATTACCTTTTTATCTTTTAAATTGACGAATTTGTTAGTTCATCGATGGATTTACTATACCAATTAATAGTTGGACCGTTTTAGTTAATGTTTTCAAAACTTTGATATTATTTTCAATTTTAAGATATAAACGATAACTTCCCTTAAATATATAATATCTTAGCAAAGTATAACTATTTAAAATTTATTTATATTTATAAATAAAAATAATCAATATTCGTAAGTAAAAAAATAATTATAACTTTAAGAAGAAAAAACATCAAAGAAAAGAAAATTGAATCCCATCACCAGAACGTTTCAACAACATGCACCACCAAGTCCTTTCAAAAAAAAAAAAGAAAAAGAAAAAGGGCACCCCCATGTTGAATTTGATTTATCCCATATTTGTAGTACATAAATGTAATGTAAAGGAAGCTTACATCCAATGCCATCACTACTCCAAACACTTGCCTCAAACTTCTTTCTTCTTTTCAATCTAATTGGGCTATGAGCATGTGTGGGATTCATCTATTCTTTCTTGCTTTATATGTAAGACTTTTTAATAGGGATTCCCCTCCCCTGGTATTTGAAGCCAACTTCTTTTTGTTCATGGAAAGTTCTTGCTTTTCATTTCTACTCATCTTTTAGGGTTTGTCTGTACGCGTTTTTATATTCAGTTTTTCAAAATAAAAATTTAAAATAAAATAGTGTTTTCGTTTTGTTTCTAAATCCTAAAAACACATATGATAGCAATAATTGAAAATTAAAAAAATTAAAAAAAAAACTATTCTAGATATATTTTATTATATTAACAAATAAATATATCTTGTTATATTAAATATTAATTTTATTAAATAGATATTTATGAATTAAAAATACCAAATATGAACGGGAGGAATATTATCTAAATTAATTAATTATTTTATCCAAAAAAGAAGAAGATTCATCTAAATGAATAAATGAACTTAAGGGGCGTTTGTTAATCAAGAAGGATAAAGGAAAAGTAAATAAGTTCCAATATGAACGGAACGAAGATGAACTGAAATTAAATTATAATATTACATTCCTTTGTTTGCTAACTTTTAGAAATGAAAATTGGAATCAAATTAAATTTTCTTTTTAGTGTTTACTAAACTGAAAAATAGGGAGAAAGCAAAATTAATTACAATAATAGTCATGTATATCACATATAAAAATATAATTTTAATATAAAACAAAAATATTTATTATTGCTTATAAAAATATTATCATGATAATTAACATTATTTTTATTTAGTTAAATACTGAAAAAAAATAATGATCATAACCAATTATACTATCCAAATTTGCAATACTTATTTAAAACATTTTTTTTTTTAATTAATACATGTGTGCATTTTTTCTAGGTAAAAGAGAATGGCTTTTTAAAAGAAAAAAATTAATTGAGAGTATATAAGTAAAATTACTTGAATTCTATAAAGGAAACTTGATTCCTAAGATGGGAGGAAGGAATTAATCAAATCCCCTTTTTAATAGGAACTTGATTCCTTATTTTAATGCGGGATCCACATAATCTAATTCTAACCAATTTTAGTAAACACTGGAATTTAAATTTTAGAATTAAATTCTCTTTCCATATCTTGGATTCCTTATTAATAATCATATCATTAACGATTACAATAACTAGATCCAAGAAGAAAACCAATTAAAAATAAAAGTTTATTGAAGGAGAAGAACAGATTGAAAATAATGAGAAGAAAAAAATATGAGAGATGAATTGAAGACAAATGAACCGCAACAAAATCATGGAGAGGATGTCAAAGACTAACCAGAACAAGACGAGTGAAGACGAACAAGATGAATAAGAACGAGAAACAAAAAAATCCAAATCAAGGCAGTGGAGGAGGAGGTGCTCAGGGCAAGGAATATTTTTCTTTTTAATTGAAAAACATCAAAAACAAAATGGAAAGCATATTTTTCTACTTTTCATATTTTTATTTTTATCACCAAAATTATTTTTCATTTTTTCATTATTTTTGAAAATAATACGAAAATATTTTTATTTTTATCACTAGAATTTGCATATGTTTGTTCAGAAGTTGTTTTCCCAGTTAAAAAGATAGTCTTGCCCTACCCAAATATGATCTAAAAACACAACATCATGTTCATGCTGTTGCTAGAGGTTTCGAAGGCCCATTACAAGTTTTGGTCCCACAAAAGCAGTTTTTAACTTTCCACCCAAGCAATGTTGCAAAAATACAGCACCAGTCTTTCAAACTGAAACTGCTACGAGTGATGTCAAGCACAAGATCACAGATACCCCTTTTTAGAGTCAACTAAAATATCTTTCAGGATACAAAATTTAAATAAAACAAAATTACAAACTGTGAAGTGAATTCTTTCTTTCCAGAATTTCGATACCAAAAATTAGGCTAAACTAATATTTTTCAAGTTTTATGAAGACAAAATTATGACTACTTAGTGGAAATCAAATGACAATTGAGTTGTGAAAATGAGATGACAGATATAGAGAGATTGAATTTTGATGGAGTCAAACTAGATATTTTGTTTTCCAGACAAAAAGAGGGTCACAAACACAGAATCCCAAAGATATGTCCTCTCCAAATATAAAAGAATAAAACGAGTCTGCAAATCACAAAATACATGTTTGGTGTTTCCATGGGTTAAAATCCCAGTTCAGGATTCAGACAGATCCCCCTTTTTAGTATACAGAAAAATAACAAATCCATAAAAACTAGTTTGCAATGAACAAGAACATAGTTGCTAACACACAAACTAACAAAAACAACAACTTTATAAATTTAAAAGACAACACAAGTAGTCTCACTATATTATATCAAATAGAGGATGCTAATTTCCCTTGATTCAACCAAAGCAAAGCAAGCTCTACAGGTTTGTTATTAGCATTTGAACTGCCAAGTGTGGGGCTGCTGCTGCCACTGCTATCAGACCATGATGAAGCAGCAAGTGTTTTCTGCAGAACCCCAGATGGTGAAGACAATGTAGTGGCCTGAGGGCTACTACTAGAGTCCCCATTTACTGTGCTTGGCCTTAAGACCTCTGCTAGTGGCCCTCCTGGTGTAGAAGCTACCCAAGTAGCAGGAGGTAACCAGCTTGAAAATGGAAGCTTGGTACTACTACTACAACATTCATGGTCTTGATGACCAGTTTGGGACACCCCCAGGCCCATCTCATCATCATTGGTGATGCTGCCTCCCACTGAGAGACTGAGTGGAGAAAGTGAGAGGTTCCCATTTGAGGAAATGTTGCCAGAGTTTGTGTTGTTGTTGTTGTCTGAGACTCCATTAGACCAAGCATCAATAAAACCTCTAATTGGTGTCTCCATCTGGTGCTGATTTTCAAGAGAAACAACCATCTTGGTTGGTGATAACAGAACCACCCTGCCATTGCTCTCCTTTCATCATCCAATCCAAGCACCCACAAATTTTCACAAATGTAGAATACATGAATAATCAAAGGGGTTCATTTATTCAACATTTTCTTCAACTCCAACTGACCTTTGCTGCTCAGGAGGCTCAAAGATTGAAACGTTTTCCATGGACTTGACATGATTGTAAGGTTGAGTCACATAAGTGACATTTGGAGGAGGATTGGATTCAAGGCGGGTCTTCTTGTCAATGTTGTTTTTGGGAGGAAGTTCCACAGGCTTTCTTGAACGGTGCCGGCCTCTATGCAAGTGGCGCTCACAATATTTTTGGTCAGGAGCCACATCCCTAGAGCACCTCCATTTTTACCATCTGTTCTTCCACATCTTCCTGGCTCTAGATCTCCTCCATTTGAGAACCTTATCAGATTCAAACCACCACCACCACCACCCACCACTGCAAATCCACCCAAAACCAAAACAAACACAAAACATATCATATCAAGGCCAAACCCCCCCACCCAAAACAAACATCAATGAGAGAAAACAGAGAGTTATATATTAATTACAAGGAGGAGGAAAACAAACATCAATGAGAGAAAACAGAGAGTTATATATTAATTACAAGGAGGAGGTGATGATGAGGGAGAGGGGTTTCTAAGGAAAGGAAAAAGGAGTTGAAGAGGAACAGGAAGAGAGGTCATCATGTATTTGTATATCATAGCTTGTCTCTCTAACTCCTTCCACTGTGCATCTGTGAAATGAAACCCCATTGAAGCAGCAGCAGCCATATATCCTACTGCTTTTGTATCACAACAACAGCCAACCTCATTTTTCTCACTTCAACAACTTTAATGTTCAAGAGAGAGAGATAATAATGACTTTGAAGAGAATAAAAAGAAGAAAAATATTATGATAGATACCTGGGGATTTGAAGGGTGTTTGAGGCACTGCTGCTGCTGCTGCATCTGCATCAATGTCAAAAGGCTGCAGAGTATTCAAAGCAGTCGCAGCAGCATGAGATGTAGAAACACCACCACCAATTACATCACCAATGCTAGTCACTACTACTACAAGAACTGGTTTTACTTTTAGGCCTGCTGTTGTTAACTAAAATTGAAAAGGAGGACCAACACTTATTAATAAAATAATTTTTTTACTTTTAAAACCAGAAATAATTTTTCATTTTAATTTTAAGTGAACAAAATAAACAACAATCTAAAACAAAAAATCTATAAAAAGAAAGAATAAAGCTTATTAATCTTATATGTATTCTACAGATTTTTTCAAATACAAAACAATATTTTCAAAATTTATTTTTTATTCATTTAAATATTAAAAATGAATTAAAACACAAGTCTCATTCTTGATTCAAAGTTTGGTGGCTTCAACTTTCAGGTATGGCTTATTCTCTTTAATCCTAACAAATTGTGTGACAATCCTTAACATCATCTCTTTGATCGAATCTCAATTAAGCAAGGTGATTAATAAAATCTGTGAATTCACCCATGATTATTATTAAGATTACTTCACCTCATTTTTAATTGCAATTTTTAAATTTAACATTCGTAGCCTTATGAGTAAATTGTGCTAAGCAAAAATTTTATATATTCCAGCCACTTCAATACAGAAGGTTGATGATATAATTATGCTGTCTCAGTTAACTATTTTATGAGTTTTAAAAACATCCAAATAATAATAAACTCACTTTAATTAATTAATTTTACACGAAAACTTTAGTGTTTTTCCTTATATATATAATAAATATCAAAGACCACAACAAAAATGAAGGATACAAAGAGATAGTCTTTCAGAAGAATGAAAAAAAGCAGAGAAGGCGGCAAAAAGCCATAATAAAGGTGCAAGAAAGAAGACAGAGATAAAAAACGGACAAAAGCTTGGGCCTAGTTCTCTCCTCTCTCTCTCTTTCTCTCTCGATCTATCAGTCTTTGTACCTGGCAGAGAAATAAGAAACACAAAACAACAGAACAAGAACCTCAAACTCAAAAAAAAAAAAAAAAAAAATGGAAAAGAAAAGGACGGGACACACCCTCTCTCTCTCTTTGTTTCTAGCTTCCAAAAGGCTGAGAGGGAATTGAGTACTTTCTGTTTTTCTTTATATAAAAGGATACTTTTATCTAAAACACGAAATAGGTACTATATGAACTTAAATTATAGGTATGTTGAGAGTGTCAAATCTCTTTGAATTAATGCTTTCAAAAAAAAAAAAAATCTCTTTGAATTAATGCTACGTTTACTTGCACGTAATTAGAACGGTTTGGAATTAGAATGATTTAGAATCAGATTTATTTATCGGAATCAAAATAAATTGTTTACTTCAATTATAGGAATCATAATCGGAATCAACAATATTCCTTTTGAGATATTTATTGTAACTTAGAATTGGAATGGATTGGTTACAACTTACAAGAACGCCCTTGATTAAAAATATGCATTTCTTTAGCATTTTTGAAAGAAAATTATATATATATATATTTTTGCCATCAAGAAATATGTATTTTTATAATAATATTATGCTTATTAAGCTATTTTTAATAAATTCTATAAATTATTATTTATTGTTATATTATATCATGAATTATTTTAACGTATTGGTATACTCAAATAGATTTTAATTTTAAAAATTGAACAATATAAAAAAAATTAATTATTATTAAAACAGAATTTCCAATTTTTATGTTTTTTTATCTTTTTGCTTTTTAATAAGGGTAAAAATGACTTTTTAATTTTTAAAAGTTAATGGGATTGAGAATCTCAAGTTGGTTGGGGGAATGACAATCTCATTCCACAATGCTAAATTTGTGTGAGACCCTACAATTTTATTCTCATTACAGATTAATTAAAAACATGTAAATATTAACAATTATTCTCATTCCTCATTTCCTAATCTCTCAAGTAAGCATATTATAAGAGTAATATATATATATATATATATATATATATATGTATGAAGTCAAGATATTTGCTTTTAAGGGCATAACTTGAACTACTTAAACGATCAACACATAATAAATGTATCAAAAATCAGTAATAACAATTAAATAAAATTAAGTTAGCTTTAGAATTAAAATAGATTTTTTTTTCATATATTTTTAATGGTTGTGATCACATATATTATAAAATAAACCCATAACCTCTATCATGAAAATAATAATTGACATATTTAAACAGTCAAATATTGATAGTAATAAAATAATAATTTTATGAATTGGGTAAATATATCAAAAAATATATATATTAATCACAATGAAATAAAATTAAGTAATTTTTACTAATCAAAATTGAACGTTTAAATATTTATTTAATGGTTGTCATCACATTTATTATAAAATTAAACCCATAAACTCTATCGTGAATATAATAACTGAGATAGTTAAACGGTCACATATTGATAGTAATGAAGTAATAATTTTATGAATCAGGTAACTTACTGTGTTCTGTTATTGATTTGATGTGTTAATATAACAGATATGTGTGTTTTTATTTAATCTTTGTGTTGTTGTTCTAATGATGTATGTGTTTTTGTGTGTAGCAGCTGATCACCTATTCAAAAGGGCTGTGATGACTGTTCAAATTCTGGATTTTAGTGCATTTCCACGAAATATTTGCGTTTCTGGTATGTCATGCAGTAGAAGAAAGAGAGCTCTAAAGGATAAAAAAAACAATTTAATTTGATGTGTTCAAAAATTTGATTTCTCTGGTTGGTGATCTGGTGGTCACGGAACCACAGAACGCGCATTTGATATAAAACAAGAGGGCATTGGAGAACGCGATACTGTTTGTGTAGCATATATATAAATATATATATAGCAATTGTTTACAATATCCTTAAGTATTGATATACCTGAATTGAATACATTCTAAAATTACTGATTATATTTTATTATATTTAATTACAACTAAACATGTCTAATTACAACTGAACATGATCGATTGTTATAAATGTAATCAAACTCATTTATTTATAATTATGTATAATAAATACATAATCAAATATAATAAAATACAATCAGAAATTTTAGAATACAATCAATTATTTATAGTTGTCAAGTGTATCAATGTTCAAGTGTACCGTAGAATGTACTATATACATACATACATATTTATAGGGTTCGAATTCCTCTCTCCGTTTCCGTCGATGGCTTGGTATCTTTCAAATTTGAATTTAGTGAATCCTTTTGCTTTTTTATTGGACTTGTTAAAGATGTGGAATAGATAAAATAGAATCCTAAGAACATTTATCAAAATAAAGCAAAGAAATCGTTCTTATTTTTTAGTTTTACATCCAGAATTTCGTCCTGAATCATTAGATAGAAAGTCCAAGATGAAGAGAGAAACAAAGAATATAACTATGGACAGACCGATTCCCTAAATGCCCTTTTAGATATTCCTTAATGTACAAGCTATTCACGAAACATGAAAGACAGATGAATAAGCATCTGCTTCTGGAAAAAATCGAAGAATTTCTTAGAAATCCTACAAAATCCATTCGTTCTTTTTTCTCTAACAAATGGTAAGAACTTCATCTGGGTTCGAATTCTACTGAGAGGTCTACTAGAGATCAAAAACTATTGAAGAAAGAACAAGATGTTTCTTCCAGGCGATCAGAAAATAAAGAAATAGTTAATATATTCAAGATAATTACGTATTTACAAAATACCATCTCTAGTCACAAGTAACTAACATATTCAAACCTAACGATTTTGCACAAAGTGGTGACGAAAGGTTTAACTTGTACAAATCTTTCCATTTTCCAATTCGATCCTATCTATCAATTCGTAGAGCTATTTACTCGATCGTAGCCATTTTTGGAACACCTTTAACAGAGGGACAAATAGTCAATTTTGAAATAACTTATTGTCAACCTCTTTCGAATATGAATCTATCTGATTCAAAAGAGAAGAACTTGCATCAGTATCTCAATTTCAATTCAAACATGAGTGTGATTCACACTCCATATTCTGAGAAATATTTGTCATTCGAAAAGAGGAAAAAATAAAGTCTTTGTCTAAAGAAATGTGTTGAGAAAGAGCAGATATATAGAACTTTTTAATGAGACGGAGCTTTTTTAACTTTATCAAAATGGAATCTATTCCAAACTTATATGTCGTGGTTCCTTACTTTGACATGGTACAAATATCTAAATTTGATGTTTTTAGATATTTTTTTCAGTCCTATTGCCAGTACTAAGTAACATATATATATAAACAAATTACAATTTAACTACTTAGAAAAAAAAAAATACATATATATATGCACAGGCAGAGCAAAGTTTTTTGATTTATTACAATTAACCCACTTGTCATTAGTGGATCTCCATTAGATTTGATAGTAAACAGTGTAAATCAGACTAAAAGAAAAAAATACACCCACATTTTTATTTAGAAAAACTAAATAATAAATTTAAATTTAAAAATAATTAAAAAAAAAACAACATTTTTTGCCATGGCCAGGTTACACTAACTTCTTCTTCTTATATATATATATGACACATTCTATAATACACCTGAGGTATTGATACACTTGATAAAAAGAATGAGTAATTGCATTTTAAAATTGTTGATTATAATTTAGCAAATCTTTATTATATCTAACTATAATTAAATATGTTTGATTATAATCAGCAAATATGATTTTGTATGTCGATTGTTGTAAATGTAATTAGACTCATATAGTTGTAATAAGATATAATACATTACAATAAACAATTTTAGAATGCAATCATTTTTTTTTTGTCAAGTATATTGATATCCCAAGTATATCCAAGGGAGCTCATATATATATATATATATATATCCCATTTCAAAGACAGGTTTTGGTGATAATGATCTTTGGTAGTCATGAATAAATTAAGCTTATCAATAATTTCTTCTTGCTGCAATGACAACATTGAAGATAACGAGATTTTTCCGCCTTCAACAAATGATTCAAGAAGGTAGTTAAGGTTAGTGGGCCATATAAACGTCAAAACTGAAGTTAGAAAGTGGTTTGAGGGATCCATATGATTATGAATGGAGTTCATGGACATTCCTTGACATTAGAAGAAATTGTCATTTTATAAGTTGTTGTCATAGCAGTCAATATATATCAATCCTCAACCTTTCTACTTATAGGTTTCTCTAGAAGCTGACCAAGGTGTCTTGGGCACCAAAGATCCCCATTTGCATAACCTGGCCATGGTACTTTGTCACATAATCCTTCAAAGTCTTGTATTCTAGTTGCTTGACGTACTATAGAGTGAGTAGGTGCTTTGGTGGTAGTTTGGCTCTTTGGAACTGTGTGATTAGATCCTTGGTAAGGTCCGCAAATGAGTTAATGCTTTCTATCGGGAGGCACTTGAACCAATCTCGAGATAGTCCTTCCACGGTAATAGGAATATCCATACATGGCATCATCGAGCACTCCTTAGATAAGCATTTGTTCTTGAAAATTCTCCACATGCACCACAAGGTCCATTTGCCCTTTATGGCGTTCCAGTTGAGGCATCTTGAATCTCCTTGGCAAGTTTGCCATCCTGATGCATTTTGTGAAGGGTTTGTCAAAAATCCCTATCGGTTTTGGTTCGTATGCTTCATTCTTGCTTTTACACAGTTTGATCATTTCTTTCTTTAGCTCTTACAGTGCCCTTTCTACATGTGTTGTCCCGAGTTGCTTCGGAGTTTCGACAGCATGAATGGGCTCTTCAAGGGGTCGTTAAATATGTTCTACCCCTTCGTGTGAGCAATTTAGTTCCTCCGTCGGCTAATGCTCTCCTCCTCTAGTGTTTCCGGTGGTGCTTAACTTGTCGGTCTCTACAAATGTTGTTCTTCGTACCTTTTGAGGAAGATTTAAGTCTCGTGCTCATAACAAGTCTCCTCCTCAAGCATGTTATAGGCTAGTTCGCTCTTTGTTGGTCTTCCTCACTTTCGAGTTGACGGTAACCATATTGAAGTTATAGTGGTTTCTGAAATACTATTCTATAAGCCCCTTATTTAAGCTTCTATGATTTAGCGGATGATGTCCAACATTCAAGCCACCTTTTCCTATAATTGATGCTTCTCCTCCGCCACGCTCTTTATCTATTGGGTGACTGTTGCATTCCTTGCTCTAGCTCCACTACCCTTACGCGTTCTTGGGCGGCCTTATCCACATTGTTTTCCCTTACCACCTTCATTCTGGCTCTGTTTGTTCTAGCCTCTTCTCTTAAGGCTTCTTGCTCTAGCAGTGTCACATCTTGTTCCATAGCTACCTTTACAAGTCTTCCTAAGCTAGGTCATCCTTGTTCCGCCATTTTCCTCTTATTTTATTTGCTTAGTTTATACTTTCTTTTGGTAGGTCATAATGTTTTTGTACCATTCCCCATTGACAACACCAACTATTGATGCAAAAATTGGTCACTTAGATAATAGATATATTGAATTACAAAAAGGAATACAATCTAAGGAATTAAGAGTTTCGATTTGGATCTCCTTTTGATATTTGGATTCTTGGGATAATAGGATTCTTTCTCTTAGGTGATCTGTCCTTCCCCTTAGCTACTTGCAAAATAGAGAAAGAGAGATCAGTGGTTATTGGTGTTTCACTAGCGAAAACCCTCCGACACTCAAGTTAGTAGGATTTTCATGGGAAAGCCCTTTTGTAATAAGATTAAGAGGTAGAAAAAAAGGTGAAAAAAAGGAAGAAACCTAGATTATTCTAGTTAACGAGGCCCAAGAACAACATTTAATGCTTTTGAGGGCTTATCCAAAGGAACTTCCCTCGCACCTAGTATGTTCTCGGGTTAGAGAGACTGACATGCCTTCCTTTGAACAGTAAATGTCTTTATATACTCCTTCCTATCTTTTAGGTTTCTCACTCCCTCCTCCTTTGTTGATGGTCAACTCTTTTTTTATGTTCCCTTCACTTACACACCTGCATCATGTAGCCTCACTTCCCTTCGTCCTGTCACTTTAACCTTTTCTTGTCTCTCACTTTTTGCCCAACCAATTCAAGCTCGAAGGACATGTGGCTCCTTTTCATTCATCCTTCCTATCGTAGGGCGATGCGGCAAGTTGCTGACCCTTTCTTTTTCTTTTACAACCTGGCATCTGCCACCTCTGGTTGGTTGTTAGCCCTAGGCTTGGTGCTAGGCTTGATCTTCTTGTCTTTTTGACGAGACAAGAGGCCTGTAGGCATAGGGGGCTACATTTGAATTTTCAGGCTATACTTCCCTGTTGCTCATTTTCCTGCCTCTTGGTAGGGCCAAACTTCATCTTTTCCATGTCCCCTTTTCTAGGCAATTGGACCTGGACCATGACTTCCTTTTGGGTTTACCTTTGAGATTAAATCTTAGACTTTATTCCTTGGATCGATTTTCAATAACATTCTTGAGATTCAATTAGATTTTAGAGAGTTAATTTTCCCCTGCATTCTTCTATCTCATTATACTCCAAATGTAGCATTTTAAGTTACTTTTATAGTAAATATTGATGATAATTGTTCTCTAGTGCTCCTGAAAATAACTACTATATTATCTTTCATTTTAAGCAAAATTTCCATTTTGTGTGCAAAATTTCCATTTTGGTTTACATACAAATTCAATTTTCAACCTGAGCCCATAGTGAGTTACAGACAGAGTTCGAAAAGGTCAAATCTTTGACGAATAATCTAGATATTCAATTTTGCACATAATTTACTTACTAAACAATAATGTAAAATATTCCAGCTTGTATCTTATCTTATTTAATATCTCAATTTGTGAAATCTTACTTAATTTAAGTAACATATGTGTAATTTAAATATCATATGTCAGTTTAGAAGGGTGTATTCAATTTAGAATTTATTAGAGTTTGATGATTTTTTTTTTTAATAAGTATAAATATAGATTTTGGTGGAATTAATAGACTTTATATATTTCATATATATTTTATTAAAAGTTTTATGAAATCCAATGAAATCTTTGCGAAAAGAGCAAGATTTATAATAAAATTTTCTATTCACAAATTTTACTTTCAAATCCTTCAAAACCTTTTGAATTCCATCATTTATAAAATCTTTGATCAAGGAATTTTTTAATATACCTAAATCTGTTTGGACTTTTTAAAAATATGAATTGATCATACATCTTAATTTTATAGGTTTCAATAGAATCCAAATAAATCTAAATACATCTATATTTATATAGACTTCAATTGATTTCATATAAATTTAGATTAAATACATCAGAATTCTGACGGAATCTCTACAAATCTTAATTAAATACACCCAAACTTTTAAATTTTTTTAAATTTCAATGAAATCTTGAATTTAATACACCCTCCTTAATTCAAAAAACATATTGTCCAATTAGGATACCTAACATTATTCTTTATTAAAAGGTGATTTATTAAGTTGGGTTTCACTTTTTCAAAAAAATATTGCCCATCTTCAATTGGCATTTGACTAATAATGTCTCTTACATCCACATGACTCTAGCTAATTACGTTTATTCTAAATTAATCAATCATATTGAATAAATACATTATTCTGTATATGTTACCAAACAAATTGTTTTTTTTTTCTTTTTTGTTAAAAGAAAAAAAAACTATATAATTAGATCAGTCGCTGCAAAGAGCTCAACTTGACATGATTAAATCATCCCCTCCTAGGGTTTTTGGTTTGTAAAATGATCCTCTGTCACCATTGTCATTCCATGAATTACACGTACTCACTTTCTTAGTCGAGAAAAGAGGTATGAACATCTCTTCTTTTGTTGCATACTTCATCAACAATTTCTTTTATTGTTTTTGCTTTGTTCTAAATTCAATCTGTCTGTTAATCTATTTATTTTATTGTTTCAGTGACCATCAATGTTGTCTTGGGAGAAATTGCTGATGATAGTCCTAGTGACCACCACATCCATTGCTGCTGCAATGGCCTTAAATGCATATATAATTCACATGGACAAGACCAAGATGGCAGCAAATGTTTTTCATGCAGGAGAGATTCAATGCAAACGTACCAAGCAGTGTGATAGATTCCATCGATGAAATGTCATTACAAGAGGATGATCAAGATCAGACCCCAGCAGAGCCTCCTCTACGCCTATGAAACTACCATTTCTGGTTTTGCTGCAAAGCTCTCAACAAACCAACTTGAAACATTAAAAAAAGTTGACGGGTTCCTCTCTGCCATTCCTGATCAATTGCTGACTCTGCACACTGCACATTCACAGGAGTTTCTTGGCCCAAGAAATGGCAAAGGTCTCTGGCGTGCTTCTAGCTTGGCTTCTGATGTGATCATTGGCATTGTGGATACAGGAATCTGGCCTGAATCACCTGAACATGTCAGTTGCCAAGATACGGGCATGTCTGTTGTGCCTTGAAGATGGAAAAGTGCTTGTGAGGCAGGCACCCAGTTCTTCAAATCGAATTGTAACAATAAGCTCTTGCACCTCAAAGGCTATGAGGCCGATCATGGTAGAATCAATGAAGCCAGTGACTACCGATCTGCCCAAGACAATGCCGGTCACGGTATACACATAGCTGCAACTGCTGCTGGTAGTCTTGTAGCAGATGCCAGCTTTTTCAGTTTAGCAAAAGGCCTTGCTGGTTGAACGAGTTACACATCAAGAATTGCAGCCTATAAAATATACTGGAGACATGGTTGTTCTGGCTCCGATATGTTGGCTGCAATTGACAAAGCTGTTCAAGATGGGGTTGATGTGTTGTCACTCTCTCTAGAAGCTGATTCCACACCTTATTACGAGGACGTTTAAGCAGTAGCCTCATTTGGTTCTATCAAAAATGGGGTAGTTGTTTCAAGTTCAGCTAGCAATTCTGGGCCTTTTAGTTCAACTATGAGCAACACTGCACCATGGATGATGACTGTGGCTGCAAGCTACACTGATAGAAGATTCCCTGCAATTATCAAGCTTGGAAATGGAAAGATTGTTGAAGGGTTGTCTTTGTATTCAGGTAAAGCATTAACCAAGCCAGTCCCGGTTGCTTATTTGGAATCTGCTGGTAGTCCAGCATCCAAATTCTGTCTTCCAGGGACACTCAATGAAACACTAGTTAAAGGAAAGATCGTTGTGTGCCATAGAGGTAGTGGTGGCAAATTTAGAAAGTCAGAGGCTGTTAAACAAGCAAAAGGTGTTGGAATGATACTGATAAATTCGAAACCTGAAGGTGAGGAACTTATTGCTGACCCTCACATATTGCCAACCGCTACATTAGGTGTCAAAGCAGGTAAGTTTGTCAGACAGTATGCTAGAACCGTGAAAAAACCAACTGCTTCAATCATCTTCAAAGGGACAGTTTTTGGTAGAACAGCACCAGTGGTTGCAGGATCTTCCTCTAGAGGACCAGGTTCAATTGAACCTGATGTGTTCAAACCAGATGCGACTGCATCAGGAGTGGACATATAATTGGCTTCCTGGCCACCAAATATCAGCCCATGCGGACGTATAAGCGATAAAAGAAGTGTTACGTTCAATTTATTGTCAGGCACTTCAATGTCTTGTCCTCATGTTAGTGGCCTAGCTGCACTTCTCAAGTCAGTCCATCGCGAATGGTGACCAGCCACGATCAAATCAGCCTTGATGACAACTGCTTATATTCTTGGCAACCAAAAGTCTCCAATTTCTGGTATTGATTCCAGTAACTCTACTGGACCTTTCACGTTTGGTTCAGGCCATGTTGATCTAGAGAGAGCTGTTGATCCAGGGCTAATATATGACATTGCAGCAGCAGACTATCTAAAATATTTATGCAGCCTAAATTATACTTCTGCTGAGCTAGCTTTATTTTCAGGTGACAATTTCACTTGTCCTAAGCAATCTTTTCAGGCTGGTGACTTGAACTACCCTTCTTTTACAGTCAATTTTAAAGGTGGTGTCCAAAATAAAGAGTGGAATACAGGGGGACAGTTACAAATGTAGGGACCCCTACAAGTACTTATACAGTGAAAGTGGAAGTGCCCAAAGGAGTGTCAGTGATGGTGAAGCCTAAGATTTTAAGCTTTAAAAAGCCTGGTGAGAAACTGAGTTACAGGGTGACACCTGTTGCAAAATCAAAAAGATCCTCCAACTTACCTTTTGGATCTCTGACTTGGGTTTCTAGGAAATATAGAGTCAGAAGTCCTATAGCAGTAAGCTGGCAATAAATTTTCTGCTATTTAGTTTCTAGGTAGAAGTATTTGATGAGAAATGCTAAGGTCAATTATCAAGTGACTAACCAAGCACAACTGCTGCCTCAGTGTGACATTTGCATTTTTTTTTCTCACTTTTAAAAGTTCTCTCTTGTACTTTCAATTAACATGGTAAATAATATTTTGAATGTTTCCATCAGCAAACTATTCTTCTCCTTTAACACCCAATTTAATAAATTACAAACGAAAATCATATTGTATAGATATTCAATCATATATAATTTTCATACCATTTGATATGATTTCAGTTGTTATTGACCTTTTGGTATAGCTTATTTACTAGCCAAAAAATATTTTTTTAATGCTCAAAACTTTACTTGATTTTTTTTGTGTCATTTGGTTATCATTCTAGTAAAACTTTTAGGCAATTAAAGAAATTAAAAAATATTTATTTGGAGAAGCTCAAATTTTGAGCTTTTCCAAATAGATTTTTTCGAGTTTTAAAAAAAAAAATGAAATGTCTAATATAATCCTATTAATATCACTATATTCTTAAACCATCATTTTTGATAAATTTATAATTAAAAGAGTTTTTTTAATTGATAACTAAACAACCAACGATTTCTTTTTAATAGCTCTACTTGTAAAAGATCTACTTCCAAAAGATTTACTTGGAAAAAATGTACCAAACGAAGTTGTGTTTTGGGTGCTAGATCTACTTGTGTTAAAGGATCTACTTTTAATATCATTATATACCCAAAATGTCTTTTTCTATTGTCAAAAGTTAAAAATAAAAATTATCCCAAACAAACCTCATTACAACTCAAGTGCTTTTTGGCCTATACGTAGTCCTCGTCGATTTGTTCACTCCTCGTGTTTCACCTGTTCGTTCTTCTGTAATTTCTCTTATTGTTGAGACAAAAGAGAGGTATAAACATATCTCTTTTGTTCAAGTAGTAATTAATTCATGTTTGCTGTGGAATATATGCATATGTTACTGCATTCAGTTTGTTCCATTCTTGGAGAAGAACAAATTTCTTTGCTAGGTTATAGTTCATTTTCATTTGAAAATACTATATACTAGTTAGTCCAATTTTGTTCATAGTCATTATTGTTAGCATTCAAATTGACTAACGAATTAACATTTTGTTTCTTTTTCTTTTTTCAGCCACCATGATCTTTTGGACATCTTTGTTGTTGCTTGTCTTCATGGCTACAACATCAGTTGCTTCAGTAGACACGCAAGTATACATAATTCACATGGACAAGAACAAGGTTGCAGTAAATCATGCTCCTGCAGGTAACTACAGAGAATTTTACCAAGCAATGATCGATTCTGTCAACGATTTCTCACCCCAAGAGAAAGATCAAGATCACGAAACATCACCTCCAGAGCTGCTTTATGTCTATGAAACTGTTATTTCTGGTTTTGCTGCGAAGCTATCTACAAAACATCTTGAACTACTAAAACAAGTTGATGGTTTTCTCTCTGCCACTCCTGATGAAATGCTAAGTCTTCACACCACACATTCTCCGCAGTTTCTTAGCCTAGAAAATGGCAAAGGGCTGTGGTCGGCCACAAACTTGGCCAGCGATGTGATAGTTGGAGTTATTGACACTGGAATCTGGCCAGAACACATAAGTTTCCAAGACAAAGGCATAACCTCAGTGCCTTCAAAATGGAAAGGTGATTGTGAGGAAGGCACCAAGTTCTCAAAATCAAATTGTAACAAAAAGCTCATTGGTGCAAGAGTCTTCTACAAAGCCTATGAAACTGCCCTTGGAAGAATCAATGAAAAAGTAGATTATCGATCACCACGAGATGTTGATGGTCACGGTACACACACTGCATCAACTGCTGGTAATCTTGTATCAAATGCCAGCTTTTTTGGCTTGGCAAAAGGCTCCGCAGTTGGAATGAGGTATACATCAAGAATTGCTGCTTACAAAGCATGCTGGCCACGTGGTTGTTCGTCCGCTGATAGATGTGCTGCCATTGACAAAGCTGTCTCTGATGGGGTTGATGTGTTGTCAATCTCTATAGGCTCCTCCGGGCATTATTACAATAATCCCACAGCCATAGCTTCATTTGGGGCGACACAAAATGGGGTTTTTGTTTCATGTTCAGCTGGCAATTCAGGCCCAACGAGATCAACTGTAGGCAACACTGCACCATGGCTCATGACTGTAGCTGCAAGCTACATGGACCGAAGCTTCCCAGCAATTGTCAAGCTTGGCAATGGTCAAGTCTTTGAAGGGTCATCTTCATACTTTGGCAAAGCCACAGAGCAGCTGCCACTTGTGTATAACAAAACTGCAGGCGGCCCAGGAGCTGAGTACTGTATTGATTGTTCACATATTGCCAAAGAGGAGTGTTGTTTGCCAAAGAGGAGTTATCGGAAGAGCTAGTGAAAGGAAGGATTGTTGTTTGCCAAAGAGGAGTTATCGGAAGAGCTAAAAAGGGAGAGATAGTAAAATTAGCAAATGGAGCTGGAATGATAATAGTAAATGCTAACAGCGAAGAACTTGTTGCTGATCCTCACATATTGCCAGCTGCTGCATTAGGAGCAGCAGCAGGTAATACCATCAAAATGTATGTGAACTCAACGAAAAAACCAACAGCTTCAATTGTCTTCAAAGGGACAGTTTTTGGTAAAACTGCGCCAGTTATGGCAGCATTTTCATCAAGAGGACCAAGTACAGTTGGACCGGATGTGATCAAGCCAGATGTGACTGCACCAGGAGTGAACATGCTAGCTGCCTGGCCACCAATGACTAGCCCAACTAGGCTCAAAACCGACAAGAGAAGCGTTCTGTTCAATATAATTTCAGGCACTTCGATGTCTTGCCCCCATGTTAGTGGCCTAGCAGCACTTCTCAAATCAGCCCATCAAGATTGGTCACCAGCTGGAATCAAATCAGCCTTAATGACAACAGCATACACTTTAGACAACAAAAATGCTCCAATCGGTGATGCTTCTAGCTACTCTTTGTTGGCTACCCCATTTGCCTTTGGTTCAGGCCATGTTGATCCAGAGAGTGCTGCTGATCCAGGTCTAATCTACGATATAACCACGGAAGACTATCTAAACTATCTATGCAGCCTAAATTACACCTCTTCTCAAATGAATTTATTTTCAAGAGGGAAGTTTACTTGTCCTCAGAAACGAACTTTTCAGCCTGGTGACCTGAACTACCCTTCCTTCGCAGTGATTTTCAAAGGTAATGCACAAAACATCACCATGAAACATCAGCGGACCGTGACAAATGTAGGGACCCCTACATGTTCTTATGCAGTCCAAGTGGAGCAGCCTAGTGGAGTGTCGGTGACAGTCGAGCCTATGATTTTAAACTTTAAGAATCGTGGGCAGAAATTGAGTTACAAGGTGACTTTCGTCGGACTTGAAGTACCAATTACACCATCCTCCGATTCATCTTTTGGATCTCTGACTTGGGTTTCAGGAAAATATAAAGTTAGAAGCCCCATAGCAGTAACTTGGCAGTAACTTTTCTGGAGTGTTTTTCAGTCGTCAATAGCAGGAGTTAGATGATTTAGAAAGGAAATAAGAGATGTGGAATTGGATATTTGTGACTTGTGTCACAAGTCACTACTTTGATATATCAATTCCAGTAAAATCCAATAGTGGAAAAGCTTTGCTTACTATTTCGTAACTCAATAATGTAAATTATTTATTTTAAGAGTATGTTGTATAGCCATCATCACCATTCACCACTGTGTTTCAATAGCAAGAGGACTTCTTTAGTCTGATAATATAAATCCAAGTGGCTAATATGAAAAACCTTAATTCAAGCAAAACAATATTTTCAGCTTTGTTACAATTTACGCATCTATAGTTAGTGAATCTCTATTAGAATTAATTGACTTAAAGGTAAAATTGTCTTTTAACCTTATTTTTATTTTTGTTTCAAAATAAATTTTAAAAACATTGAAATAAATTAAATAAAAAATGATAATAAGACTGGGAGATCAATTTGAAAAATTAGATAAATTAAGTAAAATTAAATTTAAAGTTAATCTTCAATCATCTTCCATTTCTCCTCAATCTATTCAATCATCTTTCAATTTAAAATCATCAGTCATCTTCCATACCTTCTCTCCATTTTCTCTCCCCTTTTGTCTCTCCCCTCTTTATTTTCACTAGAAACCCAAAATTTTCTGAGTTTTCAAGTTATTATTTTCACTGGAACTCAGAATTTCTGATTTTTTAGACTAGATTTCCAATCACTTGGAAACCTAGATTTGGGTTTTCAATGCAAAAAAGGCCCCAACCATCATCGACCATCATCAATCAACCTCCCAACGTCATCAATTTGCACCTGGAAACCTAAAAAATGGCCCCAAACATCATCAACCATCATCAATCAACCTTTTGGAAACCCAAACAATGGTACCAAACATCATCAACCATTATTAATCAACCTCCCAACATCATCAATCCAAAACCAAACATCATCAATTAAAGCCAACATAATCAATCTCCTACAAAACAAAATAAATCAACCTCAAACTGAAAAAAAAAAAAAAAAAAAAAAAAGGGTGAGGTAAATCAACCTCAAAATCATCAACGAACCCAGATGAGTCATCTGACTTCGAATTAAACCTAGATAAATCATCTGGGTTCGACAGATGAACCCAAATGATGAAAGAGAAAAAATCGACAGTGAGAAGAAATGAGAGGAAAGGAGATGAGAGGAGATGAGAGGAGAGGAGAAAGAAGGAAAAGAAATGAAGGTTTGCCGACGGAAAGAAGCAAGCGATGGACAGAGGATGAAGGAGAAGAAAGCGATGGCGAAGAGAGATTTGAGGGATGAAGTTTACCGACAGAGAGAAAAGACTGAGGCGGCGGCAGAGAGGAGAGGAGGGGAGTGAGTTTGTGAGGATGAGGGTTTAATTTTCTTTTTATTTAATTATTTAATTTTTATTTAATTTTTAAATTTTTTTTCTCAAATTAATCTCAATCATCCATTTGAAGATGGTTGGTGGAGATCTTATTATTATTATTATTATTATTTTTTAACTTGTTCTTAGATAAAAAAAAATTTATTTTGTTTTTTTATTTTTTATTTGGTCAACTGAGTCAACACAGTTATTGAGAATATTTTCATCTTTTAGCTGTTTGGATATTATGTTAAATGTAACGAAATCTTACTAACAGTAGAGGGTAATTTGTAATAATAGTAAAAAGATTACTCCGTTTGAATTAAAGTTTCAATTGGGTAACTAACTTATAATTTATTTTTTATTTTATAAAAACTTCATTTTATCCCTGAGATTGTAAAAAAATCAGATTTTTAAAAATAATTCTTTTTATTCCTAACTTTTTTAAAATTCTTCAAAAAATGTCTAATATTACTTGGAAGATAGCTGTAATCACTTAGAAGATCTAAATTATTTGGTAGAACTTCAAGAAATTTTGTAATTTAGTTTTCGATTATTATAAATCTTAGAAATATTTGATGCTTCAGTTACAGATAACAGATGTTACAGAGAAATGATGACTAATCCTAAAAAAGAGATTTTGAATTGATTTTTTTTTTTTTTAAGTACTTGAATTGATGTTTTTGGGTTCTTCAAAGCTGTGCGTTGAGTTGCAGTATGTCTCTCCACTCGGGGGCAGACCCATCAGAAGATCAGGTCACATGCCAGATTTGTAAAAATATTCAGAAGTAACAAACTTTATCAAGCTTCGTGTATGCTGGTTCTCCATGTGATTCACAATTTGCTTCTGTGTGCACTGTATAAGCTGCTTCTCCAGACTTTTTCTTTTCAAAAACCAATTATTAATTATTTGATAAAGCTACTCCTCTGACGTGCTTTTTTTTTATAAAGCTGCTCCCCTGACTTGACTAGTTGACTTCGGTTATTTGTTTTGTGTATTTTTAAAGTTGTTCCCCTCACTCCAATCTTACAATTGTTTATTATTGTTAGGGATAATTTTATTATATAAAAAACTTCATTTTAATCCTTAAAAATATAAAAAATAACAAAATTTTAAAATTATTTTAAAAATAACTATTTTCATTCTTAATTTTTTAAAAACTTTTTAAAAATGTCTAAAATCGTCAGTCAACTAAAGATCAATATTAACAAAATACATAAAAAAAATATTTTTAATTTTGATAATCGTTAATTTCTCGTAAATTACCAGATTATTTTAATAAAACAATGAAATTACAAGTTAAATTATCTTAAATATCTCTAAATTTAAATTATTAAAAATGGTGTAAAGTCACCATTGATGGTTAGTTGATTAACAGTGTAAACTTTTTTTAAGAGTTTCAAAAAAATTAAAAATAAAAAGAACTATTTTTAAAAGAACTTTGAATGAATTTCATATATATATATATATATATATATATATATATATGTCTGATTCTCACTCTCACCTTTCTTTGAATGGTATGCCTGTCCGCTAACTCTCTTTCATTCTTACCATTCCCCCTTTTTTTTATTTTTTGGTCATTTTCTTCAATTCACTAATTCATCATGTTACACTAGTATTTTTCGATAAAACAATTCGCCCTCATTCTTGCTTTCTCATTATTATTCGAGCTGCACTTAAAAATTGAATTCATTTATTGATTTCATTTTGAGCTCAATTTATTTTCTAGATCCACTTAGAATTGAGCTTTACAAGTGAAGTGTAGGACCAGCTGAGACATTATAAATGAATGGTTAAATTTTTTTAATTAATATTTATCTATAAAAAATTAAAATATTAATCTTTTAATTATAAAGAATAATTGATAGCTTAATAATTTTTTTATATGGGGTCTCAATAATCACTAATAGTGTTGAAAAAATGAAACGCAGGTGGTCCCAAGTTTAAAAAATGTTGGCAACCCAACTCTTCCAATTAGTATCCCTTCTTCACGTGTTTGTACTCAATGTTGTAATTCTCTCTAAAAAGTCTGAGTGAGATACCAATGCACTCTACTTGTTAAAGTTTTCCCTACTTTTGAAAAAGCATGAATTTGAATGAAAAAAATAAAAAAAGACAAGTCTAACAAACACTTTCATAAACACTTAGGGTGTGTTTACTTGATGAATTGAGAAATGAGAATGATTGATAGTGTTTACTTGCTCTAAAATCATTTCGTAATAAGAATGAAATGATAGGTCCCACATGAATTTAGAATTATGGAATGAGAATTCCATTTCCCCCCACTTTATTTGGAAATCTCATATTAGATTATGATATATCAATCTGTTTGTCTTGATACATGACATTATTTGAATATCAAGAAGTCAAGTTACTTTCAATGCAAGCTAAGCTGTCAAGTTGCTTTCAGGACAATGCAAGTGGCTTGATACCATTGGCCTCTAGAGGAAGATAATGTCCAGGTTTTAGGTGTAACATCCCTAATTTCATGAGCATGAATAGTATTATTATAATTAATAATAATGAGGGACTAAATAGAAGATGAGATTTGATTTTTGTGGTTCAAGTGGAATATAGCTAAAATCTAAGGTAAGAGAATGAGATTTTCAAGGGAAGAAATTGATATTTTAAGAATTGTTGTGGAGGAAAACAGAAGCCAACAAAATTGATTCATAAAAGTCAAAAAGAAGTGTCTCGAACCAGAAGAGAAAAGAAAAGAAAAGAGAAAAGAAAGAAGAAAGAAGAAAGAAGAAGAAAGAAGAAAGAAGAGAGAGAGAGAGAGAGAGAGAGAGAGAGAGATCGCCGACCGTCGACCGCCGACCGCGACAGCCCGCACCAGCTCGCCGTGAACCAGACGCGACCGAGAGCGCGCGAAACGGAGCAGATCCACGGCAGAACAGCCGCGCGAACCAACTGACCGGAGTGGAAAACGATGCCGACCAGTTGACCGTCCGACCACCTGCGAAATCCGACGCCAACCTGACCCAAACAAGAGCAGAAATGAGCTGAAAACGGACCAGAACCAAGCTGAAACGGTGACCAAAACAGCTCGAACCAGTCCACTACACGTGCAGAAACGGTGATAGAAACGACGTAGAACGGCGGCGGAACCGAGAGGGAAAGAGAGAAAGGAAGAGAGGAGAAGAAAGAGGAAGAAAAAGAACTCGAACCCAGCTCAGATCTGTCACCAGAAACCACCCCAAAACCAGTCCAAAAACGAAGTCAAAGCAAGAGGAAAAAGGGGTGAGTTGGTTGAGTTTGTGATTAATGATCTTGTTGGTGATTGAAATGGTTTTGATGTGAAGTTTAGTATGATTTAGTTGTTGGTTAGTTTTGAGTAATAATGATTTGAAAAATAAGTGAATTGATGTTGATAAAGAGTTTAGGAAACTAAGAAAATATTGAAAAGTTAAAGTGAAATCAAATCGTGCAATAACTAGTTTGAAGGGCAATCGTGTAAATTGACCTATAAAGCGTCCGTTGGGTGTTCGAATGACTCTGACGAGTTTAATAGGGCGCATTGAGATTATTAAAAGTCGAAGATTTAGTTTCGAAGATTAAATGAGTTTTAAATGAAGCTTGGTGTGATTTGGAAATAGTTGGATCTCTTATGATTAGTAAATCGCGCATTTTAAGTTAAGGAATGAGTTTTTATTGAGTACCTATGTGGTTTTGAAAATCCAGGAGAGGAGATAGCCTAAGGGAAGCCAAAGAAAAGGAAAAGAGAAGGTTTGAGCTTCCGTTGGAGACTAAAGCGCTATAAGGTTGGTGTACACTTTATTCAATTCGTTTTTATAACTGGAATATTATCGCTTTTTGAATACCATGATACTTGAAATATTGTTTGCGAGTATTTTGATACGTATTTGACTAAATACATGTTTTTGAACGATGATAATTGAGTATTTTGATACGTATTTGATTATATATATGCTTTTGAAGTATGATAATTGAGTATTTTGATACGTATTTGATTAAATACATGTTTTTGAATTATGATAAGTGAGTATTTTGATACGTATTTGATTAACTACATGTTTTTGAATTATGCGAATTGAGTATTTTGATACGTATTTGATTAAATACATGTTTTTGGAATTATGATAATGGATGGAATTTATATTGTTGTGACAAAAATGAAATGATGAATTTGAAAATTGATTTGCATGATTGTGGAAAAACGAAGTTGGGTTGGATTGATGAAATATTTAGAAGTGTTCTTTCATATGTTCAGGTTTTCTGGAAACCTCTGAAATGCAGCCGTTATGCTGCCAGATTTTGTTTGAAAAATGAATAGAAACTGATAGTTTAAACGAAATCAACCCAACTAATTTTGAAAATGAATTGTTATTCAAGCCCTAGTAAGCTTTGACACAGATAGGTGGGGATTGGAGTGGCATGCCATTAATGGGTCACAAGAGCAGTACTGCGCCGTTTGATTCTATACCGACTATAGTGAAAAGTTACAGTGAATTCGGAGGTTTTGCGAGGCACCGAGTGTCCGGCCCCGAATATACATGATTATATGATAGTCCGGCGGGTCGTCACCCGAGTGTCCGATGCCGGAATACCCGATTACCAGTCCATGGTATCGTGCTTGTGTTTACTAGGGGCATGAAAAGTTATTATGAGATTTATTTTGATCAATATACCGTTTTTAATTTCTTTTGGATATTAAATTGCGTTATAAATGATAAATTGTGATATTTTGTTACCGATTTTATGAATGATAAATTGTGATATGTTGCTACCGAGTTTATAAATTGATTGTGTTAAAATGAAAAGCTATTATGAGGATTATTTTGATCAATGTATCGTTTTAAACGTTCTTTGAATAGTAAATTGAAATATTGATAAATTGTGATATTTTGCTATCGATTTTAGAAATTTGATTGTGTTAAAATGAAAAGCTATTATGAGCATTATTTTGCTTAATGTATTGTTTTAAATTTCTTTTGGATATTAAATTGAATTATGAACAAAGGATGATATTTTGTTATGGATTTGATAAACTGATTATATGAAAAGATAAATATTGAGTTTTGTGTACACCCACTAAGCAAAAATGCTTAGCGCGTTGGATTTTCCGCGCGTAGGTAGTAGATCGCAAAAGGAGGGCAAAGATTGAAGAGAAAGCATCTGCAGGGAGCGGAAATAGTCACATTTATCCTTCCACATATATTTTTGGGTATATAAATATTACTTTTGGTTTTGTATCTAAAAGTTTTAAATTGTACGTGTGTACAGATATATATATGTATTTTGATTTTAATATGGTGTTTTTGGATGAAGAAAAGCATAGTTGGATAAATATGTTGATATATGTGATAGATATGGAAAACGATGATCCAAACGGAGTTTGGTTTCAGTTATAGAATATGTTTGTGGAAAGAAATGTTTTGAATATGTATATGTTGATTTGTAACAGGTTTTGAAAGTCCAAATTTCAGAGGAAACTCTGTCAGTTTTTCCGTTTGAAATAAAAGGATTTTGTATTGTATTGGATTGTTTTGTAAATTGATTTTGAAATTCGTATTTTTATATGATTAAAATGAATAAATTGTTTGATAAAGAAAGATTTTGTAAAAGAGATATGATCGTAACGCCCCTTGGAGTCGTCTGTATAAAAGGACGGGTAGGGGATATAACATGAGGTGTGTTTCAAGCCACCTATTTTTGTCAATTAATATGTAGAAAGTGCTTACCTATGATGAAAATGTAATGTGGGTAGCTATAATTAAAGATCTATTTTTCAAAAGCGCCCAACGTTTGCCACAAATGTGAAAGGCACCATATAGTTTAAGTTTTAGTTTTTTTTTTTAAAAAAAAAACACTCTTCGTTACAATTCTATCAACAAAGTTAGGTTTGAATGTGAAAAGTTAAAATTGCCCTTGCTTTATTAAATAAAAAGAAATTTTCATCAATTAAAATAATAAAAGGAAAAAAAAATTAAAAACTAAAAAAATCTAAAGAAACAAAAAGGGCACTTGGGTGGCCTTTGTTGCTTCATCGATAGCTCTTCATCTTTGATGAAGAAACAGACGGAACACTTGAGGCAGTTGCTAAACACCCCTCAATCACTTCCCAAACACAAACCTAACCATCACTCTTAAGTATTCAAAACCTAATCCCCATACAAAAACAACATTCAAAATCAAAAGCACTAATACAGCACATGCCTAAATCCTATCACCACATGTTAATCCACAACCATCACACCTCATTAACAACAAATAAATAAAAATTTAAAAAAAAAAAATCAATCAAATTAAACCCTAACTATACTAAAAAACCACTAATTAAGAGTTAAAAAAAAAAAAAAGTTTATCACAAAATCAAAACTTTCCATCAAATTCAACTTCAAACCATCAAACGCTTGAAGACACCATCAAATTATACCAAACACACACAAAGTTGCTCGCCATTAATGAGACCAGAAAAGTGGAGAAGAATGACTAGAGGGAAGGGATTGAGAAAGAGGGAAGGGAAAGGCGTCGGCGAAGGAGGGAGAAGAAAAAGAGAGGCACCTAGTGGCCATCTATGAAGGAGGCGCTAGCGAAGGGAAGGACAATCAATTTAAGAAGGAAGGACAGATTTGTTAACGACGGAGTGTTGCTTGATGATTTAATTATAACTAAATGTGCAAAATTACCAACTACGAGGTGCTTTTTCACATTTGTTACAAACATTGAGGGTTTTTTTAGAAATATCCCCTATAATTAATATGGACACTGTATCGTGTAGAAAAATATAAAACAAAGTGTCAAATCATTTAATGATGATTGGTAGCGATATTGAACAAGAAGTGGATCCTAGAAGAAAATTTTAAAAATAATTGAACATGGCCAAACATGTGTTTTTAGCATTATTTGATGATGACAAGTACTAACGGGATAATGATTTATGCTGTTTTATTTTCCTTTTGGTGAGTAGTTTTATTTAGATAACAATTTTGGAGGAATTATGTTGGGAATTTTAATGAGTTATTGGTGTAGGATCATAAATTGTTGACTTGCAGTTAAAAGGTAAGGTTTCTAAGATCTTTTTTTTTTTTTTCCCTTTTTGGAAAAGTCTAAGTATATGTCATAGAAAGCATGAATATATATCACATAGATGATAAGTGTTCATCATGGTAGGTCTACGCATCATACATCATTCCCTTTAATTCATATATGTAAGGTTTAATTTTTCAATCAATGATGAGCCAACAATAAATATTAAATGGACCAACCCAGTAGAATTTTTAAGAACATAAATTGAAGCCTACCAGCCCAAGAAGCCCAATTATATTTAAGAGGGGAATTGCCTATAGACACACCCAACTATGTTAGGCCAGTCACTAAACCCACCAGCGCTAAATACACCTCAAAAACTTCTAAAGGCACCCAGCACATGTTTAAAAAAAAAAAAAAATTGGATTGATATTTAAAACAAAACCAGAGAGCTGTGGTCTCTATTCTGTCAACAGACAGCTGCTTGTACCAACAACTGTCGGTCTTATTCTCATTGAGACAAAGAGATGTCAAGAGAAATAGATTAGAAGAAGAAGACAGGTTGTTGGGCTGAAAATGGTGGAAAGAAATAGAACAGAATCTGAAGAGAGAGGACTGGACGAAACAAGGGTTGTTGTGGCCGATTATTTGACAGAATATGGAGTTCAAATTTGATCAATTTAGAGGGCCGGAACATCAAGGGTCTTATAGGTATTTCAACATTGATAAACCTAGATAAAAGAAGTAGAGTGAAGTTGAGACAACAAAAGTTTTCAGATGTCTGAAACGTGAGGAAAAAATTGGGTTGGTATACGCTGCGGTGTTATGCTTTTATGAAAAAATATATGTACATATATATAAGAGTGAAGGGAAATTGAGGTTGGAAATGAAAGAGAAGAAAATCAAGAAATGACTTGAAAAAGAAAGAAAACAATGAAAGAATGGTACAGTAGGACACTGTCAGGTGGTTTACAGAGAGATGTGTAGATAAGTGATATTAGTCTTGGGAAGTTTGAAAATATATTATATACGTGTATTAGCTGTTCATAAATTTTAAATTGAGTTTTCATATGATTTTAGCTAGGCATGGATTCAGGGAGAGAAGCAATAAAAATCAGCCTTGAGAACTAAAAATTAAGTGAGTAGATAGTTTTATTTTAATTTAATTGATTGAATTATGTTTATTTACATTTCAGTTTTTTATTATTTATTGAAATTAAATGATTTAATTAATTAATTGGTTTTACAAATTATTAATTATGTTTACATAATATGCTTTTGAGTTATTATAGTGATACAAGTATATTAAAATATCGTATTGGAAAAAGAAGATTATATTTATCTCGAAACGAGAATTTGTTGCGTGTATGTGCATTGTATATGTTTTAGAAATTTCAATCGGAACTTTAGTTTTTCAATTTGAGTTTATTATAAGAAATGTTTAGAATATTCTAATACTATTTTTATGTTTCGAGAAAGAATATTGATTTATGATTTGAGAAAAGTATTTAGTTAGAATTATATATATATATATATATATATATGTATATATAAATAGAGAATTATGTATACTTGTATACGGAATTCGTTTAAGATTTGAGAATCAAAACAAAAAATATTTTCAAAACACCAAGGTTGTACCTTCCCCTCAATGATTAGATAGACTACACATGTGTGAGCCCTAAATTCTCCCAGCATGTGTATGACAGATGTCGGAAGAGTTATTGAGTCGTTCAACACGTGTATGACAAATGTTATCCCTCACTTTACGTGTGTGTTGAGTAGTTTTATCATGTATGATAGATTTCCCTAGATACTAGTAATATAGATTTCGAGATTACAGATGTTATATATTGAGATTGATCAGTACAAAAAGAAATTACATAATGTCAGTTTATAGAAACAAATTTAATGAAAAGAGTTTCAGAAATAATAAGAAATAGTTCAAAACTAGAGTTTCGTTGAACCCTACAATCATTTGAAAGCAATAAACTATGGCCTCTGGCTGTATAGGCATTCATGCGGGGATTCGAATCCTAAACCTTGTGTGAGCAATTCACAGCCTTAACTATTTTGCCAACCTCTCATAAGTCCATTGCATCCTATATCAAACACTGTATTTCTATCTGTCCATATGCAAATTATATATCAACATTGCCAAATTAAAAAGAAAATATAATATTAATTTAAAAAAGAAAAAAGAAAAGATAATATTTAAAGAGATGAAGGATGCAACAAAAAACATAATGTCAACGAGCAACAACCGTTTCTCTCATATTGCTTTGAATATAGGAACATTGTATACCTGTCATCATCTTTTTCGGTTATTATAATTATCAATAAGTGTGATAAGATCTCTTTTTTGTATTATGATGGTAGTTATTTAGACCACTTTTGTAGTACTTAATTTTAATAAACTTTTATTAAACTTTTATAGATTCAGTGTCTTAATTTATTTTTTATTTATTTTTTTATTTTTTTAAGGTTAAAATACAATGTGAAACTTTATTCCCATTTATCATAACAAGAGGACATAAAACTCCACCAAAATAAGAAAGCAAATAATTAAGATTCTCAGGCTTTGTTTCTTGAGATTCTGTACTGCATTAGATACAGATGCTGCCAAGTCAGCAGCAAAAACTAAATCTCTGACTGTAAATACCTTGAAACAGATAACACTTTAATCTGGATCCATGTACTCATGACAGCTTGATACATTAATCATGTGGTGATGATTGTTGGACTTCAAGTGAATATGTATTAAAAAGAAGGATGCAACAGAAAACATAACCTCAACAAGCAACAACTGTTACCTGCTATCTATCCTTAATTCCACCATGTGCACAAAGAGATCAATAATGCATCGGTGGTTGGGAAGCATAAATCCTAACCAATCCCTCTTGTTGCTTTGAACATAGAAACATTGTATTCCTGTCATCTTCTTTTCCAGTTATTACAATTACCAAAAAAAGTGACTAGTGTTTCATAACACAAGAAGTAATCCTCTCGTCTTACGCCAAGCATATACGAATGAGAAATCTTATAGTTAATAAAAGCACTACAACCAACTTTGCAATGAATCATAATCGTAAAAGACAAACAGTAAAGACATGCTCTCTATATTTCTGCAAATTAGTAAAAAAAAAAAAATCGTCAATTGTAAACACAGTTTAAAGAAAAGGAGGCACACTCAACACAGCCAGGTTTATAATTTCTCACACACTTACAATGTGCTTGCCAACATTCATAAGCTCCTCCCTAAAAGGATCACCATGTGGCCTGTAAGGAACAACAGAGCATACTTAACAAAACAATTGTTTTTTGGTATGGAAACGAAACAAAAATTCATTTCATAAAGGGGAAGGATTAAACTATACTTAGGTGGTAATTACCCTTAAATTGCAGTAATTACCCTCATGTTTGAAACTTTGCAACCATAGGAGAAGAACTAAAATCTTTTAATGGGCATTTCAAGTTATAGCAACAATTTAGCCCACATGTTGACCCACAAGCAATTAAAACAGGGCAATCATTGAGAGGTTTAGATTTATGAACACCTATGGACAATTGAAAGAATAATACTTGACGTGTCTATGGACACAGAAATGTTATATCAAGAGTTACCTATAGACATCTTTGTTATCTTCTGAAGGTGTAATCCATGACCATACAAGTTTCAGAAGATGTGGTATGCTCCCTAACATAAGCTTCATCTGTCACACATCGATGTTAGAGAATACAGGCCAATAACAAAAGATGTATCCGACACACAGATACTTGTAGCGACAGAGATGTAAAGGGAGATTAAGCACGGAATTACTAACATAAGCTAGTACATTGTTTCTTGAACACAAACCTTTATTTGTCGTTGCTGCTTCTTACATAACCTAGAAAATTGTTTCTCTAAATTAGGCAAGCAAGACGAAAATATGCCAATAGAAAGCACACTGTGAATACCCTGAATGAAGTTTCAAGACGAAATAGCTGTTTCACAATTTATTGAAGTTTTTGATTTAGGGTCATCCTTAAACAATTAATTTTACATTTGGATCGTATATGCATATATTGCAGAAACCTGATAGATTCATAAGGAAATATCTGTCACCCAGAACCACTAGATAGCAGATTGAGTAAATGTTAGAAGAGGAATACCGCTGTTCATCGAGTATACCGAGGCACTTCATTTATAAGTCATTACCAAAATAAGTGAGAGGTGATCTGCATATGCAATACTCTTCATTAAATTCACATGAAGAGGCAGCTCACAAGACTCAAATAGATCTTATGCTTGTCAGCTCTAGACTTTTACTACTTAATTCAATTAGAAAGCCTATTAATAGAACTCTAGAAATACTTATATAAATACAGTCCGTTTAGTTTTGTAAATAATCTAAAGAATATTTAGGCAAAATTCTCGGTGTACACAAGCTTGGCTGTGCAAATACAGTCCGTTTAGTTCCAAAATCTTTATAAAAAATTTCAGAAACATTTCTTATGCAAGAAAATGGATCTCATAAGAATATACAAGAAATTTGATAAGATTTATATATATTAATGATATATGCATGGAAAAAATGCCAAATTAGTATATATATATGTATGTATGTATGTATGTATGCCAAATTGTACACTGAATTTAGTCAGAAAGTTGAAAGAAATGTTGTCTATAAAAAAGAAAAATGTTGAAACAAAATAATTGGGTAGAAAAGTCACGTGCTTGTCTACTTTATTAAAATTATTAGAAACGTTGATTAAAAAAAAAAGTTTAAAGAAAAATAACTGGATAGAAAAGTTTTTTAAAAAATAATAATTAAAATAACAGTTGATTAATAAAATAATAAATTTAATAAAAATGGTGATTTGAAATAATTGAATTGTTTTTCTTCGTTTTGTTATGAAATTTGGAGGGGAATATAGTTAAAATTTGTCGTCTTGCATTCTCCTTCCCAACTTGTCTTTTGGCTTGGTTTAATATTAAATTGTTATTACATCACGTTTTAATTGATGAATCATGCAGTAGAGCTGATATATAACACATTGCTGCCTGTCTATTCTTGAAAGTTGAACTCAAAACATGTATGCTATCAAAGCAGGACATAGATAATAAATTGCCTAAAGATGATGAAACGGATTCGAATGTGTTTGCGTTTTTCAATCTCAAGCTATGCTATAGCTAGTAAGACATGGTTGTTTAGGCCTTAATTTGTATAGAAATTATCAAAACAGATTTTACACAAACATTTTTCGGCTGTAACATCACGCTAATTACACCATTTATTACATTGACAGTTGATGGAACCAACGACTCAGCCATCTTATGAAACACACGTATAGCATTCTATCCTAGATGACAGAAACAGAGATTCTTTCTCTTTGGAGCATTCTACATGGGCTCTCTGGAGCTCACCTATCAAACATTCTGATGGCGCCTGTTTGTAAGCCCTCTACTGCGTCTTGTTTTGTACCATTTTCTTGTTGTATGTGATGCAGCTGGCATTAACATAGTCGATAGGATGCAAATCGGCATAACGACTCTCCGGATGGTTCCCGTTACCTTTTATTGATCAAATGCTTGAACGGTTAGCTGGTCATTCTTACTATTGTTTTCTTGATAGTTATTCAGGTTATTTTTAGATTGCAATTGCTCCGGAGGATCAAGAAAAGACGACTTTTACATGCCCATTCGGGACTTTTGCATATCGTCGCATGCCCTTTGGCCTTTGCAATGCACCGGGCACTTTTCAAAGGTGTATGGTTAGTATATTTTCAGATTATATTGGAAGCATCATAGAAGTCTTCATGGATGATTTCACAGTTTTTGGAGACTCTTTTGATAATTGTCTGCATAACCTTGCACTTGTTCTTCAAAGATGCATAGAAACTAACCTTGTGTTAAACTCTGAAAAATGTCATTTTATGGTTGAACAAGGTATAGTTTTGGGTCATGTTGTCTCATCTAAGGGAATTGAGGTAGATAAAGCTAAAGTTGATATTATTCAATCTTTACCTTATCCCATTAGTATGCGGGAAGTTCGTTCTTTTCTTGGACATACAGGTTTTTACCGAAGATTCATCAAGGATTTTTCCAAAATAGCATTGCCTCTAAGCAAGTTGCTGCAAAAGGATGTGGCTTTTGAGTTTGATGAGGTGTGTAAAAAGGCGTTTGATAAGTTGAAGGAGCTGTTGACTTCTACACCGATTATCCAACCCCCAGACTGGAACATTCCGTTCGAGATAATGTGCGACGCAAGCGATTATGCTGTAGGCGCTGTTTTGGGTCAAAGAATTGGAAAAGCATCTCATGCTATTTATTATGCTTCAAGGACTTTGAATGATGCTCAGAGAAATTACTCTACCACTGAAAAAGAACTTTTAGCTGTTGTTTTTGCTTTAGAAAAGTTTCGATCTTATTTGCTTGGTACTAAAGTCATCGTTTATTCTGATCATGCAGCTCTTCGTTATTTGATGACAAAGAAAGAGGCAAAACCAAGGTTAATAAGATGGATACTTCTCTTGAGTGAGTTTGATTTAGAGATCAAAGATAAAAGAGGGACAGAAAATTGTGTCGCAGATCATTTGAGTCGTTTAGTTCATGTGGATGATGAAATTCCCCTACAAGAAATGTTTCCTGACGAGCAATTGTTCTCTGCAAGTGTGATGTTACCCTGGTATGTAAATATTGTAAATTATTTGGTTACTAATATGTTACCTTCTGGTTTGTCTAAGGCTCAAAAGGATAAGATCAAGAGTGATGCCAAATACTATGTGTGGGATGATCCATACTTATGGAAGCATTGTACAGATCAAGTGATAAGAAGGTGCGTACCTGACAATGAAATTATTTCTATTCTCACCTTTTGCCATTCTTATGCTTGTGGAGGTCACTTTGGAGCTAAGAGAACAGCAAGAAAAGTGTTAGAATGTGGTTTCTATTGGCCTTCTTTATTTCGAGATTCATATTCTTTTTGTAAGACATGCGATCATTGTCAGAAGACAGGTAATTTATCTTAGAGGAATGAGATGCCTCAAACCCCCATTTTATTTTGCGAAATTTTTGATGTTTGGGGCGTCGATTTCATGGGACCATTCCCTGTATCTTTCGGTCATGTTTATATTTTGCTTGCTGTTGATTATGTCTCAAAATGGGAAGAAGCTAAAGCTACCAGGACTGATGATTCTAAAGTTGTTATAGATTTTATCAAATCTAACATATTCTCCAGGTTTGGAGTTCCTAGAGCTTTAATAAGTGATCGAGGCACTCACTTTTGCAATCGAACTGTGGAGACTTTGCTGAAAAAATACCATGTGACCCATAAGGTGTCAACTGCCTATCATCCACAAACCAGCAGACAAGCAGAAGTGTCAAATAGAGAGATCAAGTCCATTCTTGAAAAGACAGTCAATCCAAATAGAAAAGAGGAGTTTGCACTTAGATGATGCCTTATGGGCATATAGGACTACATATAAAACGCCCATTGGCATGTCACCTTATCGGTTAGTATTTGGGAAACCATGCCATCTTCCAGTTGAGTTAGAACACAAGGCTTATTGGGCTCTTAAGAGTTTCAATATGAAGATGGATGAAAGTGGAGAACACAAGAAATTGCAGCTACAAGAGTTAGAGGAAATTCGCAATGATGCCTATGAGAGTGCAAGGATTTACAAGGAAAAGACGAAGGCTTTTCATGACAAGATGATCTCTAGAAAGGAGTTTACAGTTGGTCAAAAAGTCCTTCTCTACCAGTCACGGCTGCGTTTGTTCCCAGGTAAATTGCGTTCTCGTTGGATAGGACATTTTATTGTTACTAATGTTTTTCCTCATGGTGCAATAAAAATTCAAAGTTTAGCAACTTCCAAGGTGTTCAAGGTGAATGGCCATAGACTTAAACTTTTCTATGAAGGTTTCCAAGTAGAGAAGGTGGCGCAATTGGATCTTGAGGATCCAATTTATTCTAATTGAAAAAGGAAGCATTAAGTCGAGCTAACGACAATAAACAAAAGCGCTGCTTGGAAGGTAACCCAAGGGAAGTTCATTTCTTTTTCCTCTTACTTCTGCATTTATATTTTAGTTACTTTGCTTTTTCTTTACATTTGACCTTACATTAGGGACAATGTAAGTTTTAAGTGTGGGGGAGGGGATTTAAGTGTGTTTTTATTGTTTAAAAAAAAAAAAGTAAAAAAAAAAAAAACATAACGAAAAAAATATTTATACTCTTTGTTTTTGTGATTTTCAATGATTTTTGGTTGTGTATGTCATAAGTAGGAGTCAGTTAAGTTTGAAAAATTCATAACATAATTGAATAAATAATCTTCTTTCCTTGAGAATGGTAGTGACTAAATTCAGTAGACAAAAGCTGGTGAGATATTGAGCCTTTAGACTGACACATTTATATCAGTCTCACTATTTTATTTTCTGTGTGATATTCTATCATGGATTTGTTTCTCTAGAACTTGCTTTGATTCTCTTTGAGATCATATTGACACATGCATGCGTGAACATGATTAAGGCCCTCTTTGTTATAAGCTACACAAGCCAAATAGCCTACCTTGTAATTAATCTTTCCTTTGTTGAACCCCTTTGAGCTTTATTGACCTTTGTTTTTTTTTGTGAATCACATTACAAACTTTAAACCCGAAAAGAATACCTTTACCCAAGCCGTAGAGCTAGTGGAGCATTGTTCATCATTATGATATGTATGGATTTGCAAGAAATAAGTGTGGGGGTGTCTGGATTCGCAATATGGCTTTGACTAGTGGAATGGAATATGTTTTGCTTCTCAATTCATGAGTTCCACTATTGATGTAATTTTGAAAAAAAAAAAAAAAAAAAAACCAGAGCGATGAAAGGAAATTGCTTTTAATATTATAATCTATCCATGATCATATTTCCTCATAAAATTCCAAGAAAGGAGGCTATTGATATGTGATGTATAAAAGAGAGGGAAGCTATGCAAAGAACTGCTCCTTGCTGCGAACGAAAAGTGTTCCTTTGAACGATCTCTTTTTCAATGCAGGAGTGTTACATGATTTAAATGCGTTCAAGCCAAATTGAAGAAGTTGCTGAATGGAGTGGTTGTTTTTACATGAGTTATATATTTGAACTTGAGTTGATTCATTTTTTTTGCTTTACCAGTTTCGATGGCTTTTGAGCTACATTCCCAATTATTTCCCACCTTGACCCTAAACCATGTTACAACCTTTGAAAAGTCCTTATGATTCGAGTTATACATGTGATCATAGTGGTGGAGAATGAGAAGATATGCAAGCTTATGGTAGATCATTTCCATTGGAATGAATGTGAGCGAAACATATACCCTTCAAACACATGAGAGTCGAGTGTTTGTTTCTGTGAGGGTCTACGTATTTAGTTTATTCCATCGTCAAGATGAAATGCTTACTAAGTAATTGTAAGTTGTTTAAAAATGTTTGTTCATGATATGTTATGAGTTTTGAAAAGCTTGGTTATTCTTTGCTGATGGCATTACAACCTTGGTATTTTTGGGAAAGTGAAGTTGAGTTTTGCACGAGGACGAGCAAAAGTTAAGTGTGGGGGTATTTGATGAGAGTGTAGAATGTCCATTTTTCTCTCTTAATGTTTAGTCTCTTATGCTTATTTGGTGGCTAAATGAACTCACTATTCTTATATTTTGATTTAGAATTCAAATGGAGACATTAAGAGCAAAACAGAGCTTTTTGGGCGATTTTAGACAGTTTCGACATCACTTCGTAATCTGGACATAACTCTCTCATCTGAGCTCCGATCGCGATGATTCAAAATGCTATGGAAAGACAAGAAAGAATTCTACAACTTTTATGTTTTGAGGTTTGAGAGATACTAGCTGCATCAAGGTCAAAATCGGGCTTAAAGTTGCCGCACCTGCACTGTTGGTGTTCTGGAATGTTACTTAGCCTGCAAGTTTGATGTGTTGACTTGAAGCAACTTATTTTTGGAAGCTTCCAAATCTGATGCACGAAAATCCCAACTGAAATCACAACTTTCCTTCTAGTGTTGAGGCTATTTTTATTATTTTCCTTAATTAGTTAAATTTGAATTTTGTTATTGTAGGACAATGATTAATTTGATTAGCAATTTTTTTGGTCTCTGAGAAGGGCATTGCCGTGTATAAAATAGAGGAGAAATCATTAGACTGGCATCGCTTCTTCCTTGATCTTTGATTTTTTTTCTTCAAGTTTTTATGACGGCCATGCTTGGCTAATTTTTATAGTTGGTCGAAGGAAACTGAAGCCTCGGAATCAATAAAATTGTGAGATCTAATTTGTTTTTATTGTTCAATTTATGCCTTGGGTATCAGATGTTCTTCTATGCTTATTTTCATGATTGTCTCGTGTAATTACTAGGAGGCCTACTAGTTTATTATTAGTTACAATTTATTGCTAAGTTAGATATCAAATCCGTAATTGTTTGATCTCTCTAATTTGTGAAGCAACTAAAATTTAATGAATTGCTGCATCATAAATTATTAGATTTTAGGAAGAATGTTCGACTAGATTAAATGCAACCGCTTGAGCTTGTGTTGTTTAGCTTCATCGATTTCTTTCATTCTTCAGGCTACTATTAAATTAAACCTTTAGTGCTTGTCTTGGGTTATTTAATAGTTAGGATTGGTTAGATCATCTGTTTTCTAATTAATTGCAATTAAGGAGAGATAGGAAAAAAATGGTTCCAATGGTGAATATTTTAGGTGTGAATTGATATATACTTGCATCGATGATCAGTTTAAAAATTCCGAGAGGGGATGTTGACTTAGACCAACGTAATTAAACCTATACTCCTAAAAATTTATGTAGTGGTGTGAGTAAGGATCGTTCCCACAGAGAGTATCTAGCTTAGTTTTATGTTACACGAATAAGGATGGGGAAGAGGTATTTGAGTATAATAAAAATAATTTTAAGAAAAACAACAAAAAAAAAAACAATTCAAATTGAAATATTGAAATCAATCAAAAGAACAAACGTTGGTCTAAGTCAACATCCACTCTCGGAATTTTAAAATTGATCATCGATGCAAGTATATATCAATTCACACTTAAAATATTCACCGTTGGAACCATTTTTTTCCTATCTCTCCTTAATTGCAATTAATTAGAAAACAGATGATCTAACCAATTCTAACTATTAAATAACCCAAGACAAGCTCTAAAGGTTTAATTTAATGGTAGCCTTAAGAATGAAAGAAATCGGTGAAGCTAAACAACACAAGCTCAAGCGGTTGCATTTAATTTAGTCGAACATTCTTCCTAAAGTCTAATAATTTCTGATGCAGCAATTCATTAAATTTTAGTTGCTTCATAAATTAGAGAGATCAAACAATTACGGATTTGATATCTAACTTAGCAATAGATTGCAATGAATAATAAACTAGTAGGCCTCCTAGTAATTAAACGAGACAATCATGAAAATAAGCATAGAAGAACATCCGATACCAAAGGCGTAAATTGAACAATAAAAACAAATTAGATCTCACAATTTTATTGATTCCGAGGCTTCAGTTTCCTTCGACCAACTATAAAAATTAGCCAAGCATGGCCATCATAAAAACTTGAAGAAAAAAAATCAGAGATCAGGGAAGAAGCGATGCCAGTCTAATGATTTCTCCTCTATTTTATACACGGCAATGCCCCTCTCAGAGACCAAAAAAAACTGCTAAACAAATTAAACATTGTCCTAAAATAACAATATTCAAATCTAACTAATTAAGGAAAATAATAAAAATAGCCTCAACACTAGAAGGAAAGTTGTGATTTCAGTTGGGATTTTCGTGCATCAGATTTGGAAGCTTCCAAAAATAAGTTGCTTCAAATCAACACATCAAACTTGCAGGCTAAGTAACATTCCAGAACACCAACAGTGCAGGTGCAGCAACTTTAAGCCCGATTTTGACCTTGATTCAGCTAGGATCTCTCAAAACTCAAAACATGAAAGTTGTAGAAATCTTTCTTGTCTTTCCATAGAATCTTGAATCATCTCGATCGGAGCTTGGATGAGAGAGTTATGTCCAGATTACGAAGTGATGTCGAAACTGTCTAAAATCGCCCAAAATGCTCTGTTTTGCTCTTAATGTCTCCATTTGAATTCTAAATCAAAATATAAGAATAGTGAGTTCATTTAGGCACCAAATAAGCATAAGAGACTAAACATTAAGAGAGAAAAATGTGACATTCTATATTCTCATCACCTTTCCTGTGACATAGTTGAGCACAAATAAGATTTTAACATTTTAATTTAGAAAAACTTCTTTTTGTGGATGCCAACAATTAATGCATTTGGATAACAATCCAAAACTTTTATAAACTAAAGTATTTCAGTGGCTGACTTTGTTTTTATGGTAAAATTACTTGTAATACTTTTAATTCAGAAAATAAATCATTGAAATCAACATCTAAAGACCTACCATGTTTTAAAGATGTTTCAAGATTGACACAACATTCTTTCAATTTATTGTCATACAAGGGATTTAACTTCTTCGAATCATATAAGAACCCAAAAATATTTTCATATGTTTGCAATTGTTCAAATTTACTCTTCAAGGAAGCAATAGCAACATCCACTACAATAATAAAATAATTAACTCTAAAGGATTCTTCAACTGATTGTATCTTATCCTTATATGCATTCTTATCAAATTGTTTCTTTCCACGAACTTGACATTTTTTAGAACATACAGGTTTAATTTCCATATCAAATGCAATACTTTTAGTAGTAATCATGTCAGATGTAAACCCATTTTCTCTGTAATTTTTTTTTTAAAAAAAAAAAGAAAAAAGAAAAGAAATCAACTCCTTTAATTGTTCTATGGCAACATCAATACATATATCTTTAGATTACAATATTTTATTAATGATGTTAATATTAAACAAAATATCATGCCAGAAAGTCATACCTAATAAAAACTCAAAATTTTCTAGTTAATTTGCTAAACTTTCAGCTTCACTTTTTGTTTTGGCATCATCACTCCTTTTTTGTAATTCTAACAAAGCTTCTTTAATTTATTTGGGGAGTTTGATATCTTATGGCTTTCACACTATAAATACGACTCTCCCAATGTATATTGGACAATGTTTTAAGGGTTAAACCATGTACATAATCTTGCAAAATTTCTCATCTTTTTGTAGAACTAGAAAACAATGAATATATGCGTTGACACCACCAAAAAAAGATATTGCTTTAATATAAGATTGTGTCATATCACAAATAGTTAGATTAAGACTATGACAAGCACGTGACATGTACAATGCTCTAGGATTTATCTCAAATAATCTTTTTTTAACACCTTGATGCTTACCTTTCATATTAGCTCCATTATCATAACCTTGTCCCCTCACATCATCAATATTATGATCGAGAGATGCTAATACAGATTGCAATTCATCAAAAAGCCCAAATCCAAATGTATCATGTAAGATCCTAATCCTAATAAATCCAAAAGAATTATTTAAATCCAATTAATATTTTATAAAGCCTAAAATTTATAGATTCTAAATAGGATCTTGTGTTGTTTTTAGGTGACAAAGGACTCAAGGATAACATGGGTGCTACTGGTTCCAAGTAGAGCTTGAAACCTAATTTATGAGTGAATTGTTTTATTTATTTTGAATTGATTATTTATGGATAAATTTCAGATTTTATTAATTATGGATAATTAAAAATGAGTTATTTGTTAGTTAAGTAATTTCCTAAATTATGTTTGTAATTAGATATTAATTGTATACGTATATATGTTTACATATTTGAAATTTTAATTAGAATTTATTGTTTTCTTGCTTGAGTTTATTATATGAAAAGTTTTAGAATAATTTAAGTATTATTTATTTATATCTGAGAAGAAGAATCAATAAGATTTATATTTATATTCAGAAATAAAATTATGTAATTTGCATATGAAAATGATTTGAGAGTTGAAAACGATTGAAATAAGACTTTTAGAACACCAAGATTGTATCATTCCCTTTAACGGTCAGTAGGCTTCATGTGAGTAAGTCCTAGAGAATCGCTCAACACATGTATAACATATGTCTAAAGTCGTTGAGTCACCCAGTATATGTATGGCTAATGTTGAGTATCTCCACTATGTATGACAGATTTCCTTGAGTACTAGATTGGTGTAGATTGAGTTTTTATAAATGCACAGAAATGATCTATATAGATGTTTCTAGTTTATTATGATACGAAATTATAAAGGTGTTTTCAATATTATTTTCATATATGAATGAATATGGATAATTGAGATTTTATGTTTCTTACTAGCTTTATGTTATGTTAATTATTATAAAAAAAAATGATTTATTTAGTTTTCGAATGTTATATCCAGTCATTGGGCGTTAGCGCTCACCTTTTTATTATTTAAAACCATTTTCTAGGTAACCGTCAGGTCTCGAAAGAAATCCCCGAAAAGAAAGAGGTGGGCCACTCGATCAATGATGCAAGAAAATCATATTTTGATGTTGTATATGTATTTTGTATATTTCATGGCATCTAGTCATTCGTGTGTTTACTATACTATACTATAATGTTGTAAAATATTTGATTTTTCATTAGTTTCGCTCATGTTTTTGCTTTCAAGTCTACAAATGATGTAAACATACTTTATAATTATACTTTTATATGAAAGTTACCATACTTAACATATATATATGTTACACGATGCTACTTGTGTTGAAATAAGATTAGGAAGAGGGACCAGAGGTCGTTATTTTTGGCTTTTAATTTTGGATTCAGTTATTTTGGTTAGCAACCAATCATAAGAGCAATTACTAGTTATATATATTCTCTAACCATGCTATTGACACTCATGGATATTACCTTGACATACATTTTGTAAGGGAAAATAAATTGATTAGTTTTATTTCATGACAAAACATCTTGTATTATGTGAAAATTTCAAAAATCGTCCCCATTTCAAAACAAAAAACTGTTTTTAACCCCCCTCAAAAGAAAATTTGTTTTCAGTCCTTCAAACAAATAAATTGAACTCAATACCCTATGTATTTCCAAAATGCCCCTTTGAGTAAATACTCATCGTAACCTTTGTCGTTAAAATTTGAAAAATATCATGACAGGAGGCTTTTTCATCGCGAACATTCTCGCTGTGACGGGAGACTCTTCCGTCACGGACCACCGTGGCGAGAGAGCCTCCCATCACGCGTGTCCATGACGGGAGAGCCTCCTGTTACGATCTTCCATGACAAAAGAGCTTTCCATCACAGTAAGAGCGTCTGTGACGAAAGAGCCTTACCATGATGGGAGAGCCTCTTGTCACGATACCTTCAATTTAAGTTTTTTAACTTAAAGATATTTTGGTCAATAGGGGTACTAGGTGTAATGTTTGATAGAATAAAAACAAATTTTTCCTTAGAATGGGCAAGAAACAAATTTTTCTTTTGATTTTGGATAATTTTGAATTTCCCTCTTTATTTGTTCGGGTCTTGTTTGTGTTTATATTGGAAATCTGAAATTTTTGAAGAAATTTTCGGAACTCAAGAAACAAATTAAATGTAGGTAAATAGACATGAGTTCTTAATTTTTTGAAATAATCAGAAGTATATTTTGTTCACGCACTTTCATGTATCATACTTTTAGATGAAAAATATCTCAAGAAATACGTTTAAAAAGGACTTGATCAAAACATAATTTTGAAAAATTTTGTTTTTATATTTTTATTTTTGCTAGCCATCAAGACAAGGTCATTTTTGTAACCCACGAGATTTTTCACCCTCATCAATCACTTTTCATGACCTTGTTGTGATCGGTCAAGTTCATGAATCTTTTTGGTAATTTTTCATATAAGGATACTTTCAATAATTTTCGTTAGAATGTTTTGTAATTTTACATCTGCATGGTTAAAAAATAAAATCCTATTTTCATTGTTTCATTCCTATTTTGTGTGGGATTTGTGTGACTTGTTTTTTATCGTTTGCTTAACCTATAAATAGGAGTTTTTTCTTTGCCAAAAACTATGCGAGCACATATTTAGAGGTCGTCTGTTTTTTGATTTGAAGATTGAACAATGCTGTTGAAGACTGAAGACTGAATAGTAATTGAAATTTGAAATTTCAATGACAAGTTTTTTTTTTTTTATCACCTCTAAATGTATAGTAATCTTATTTGTTTTTTAAAATTAAAATTATTTGAAAACTAATAATTTGATATTTATATCATTTTACTATTATTTGTTATATAACTTTATTTAATATAATACAAACAATTATAATAAATTATTTAACAAATACTAAAACACTTTTATATATATTAATAATATTTTTATTCACAATTAAAATATGATGAATTATTAATGTAAAGTATTTTTTTAAAAAAAATTATATGTACATAAATAAATTATTAAAGTAAAATAAAATAAATTTATATATTTAAATAAAATAAAAAATAAAATGCTCTTAAGTTGAATTACTACTGCAACAAAGTTGAAATTGTAAAGTAATATATATTTTAGTCATTATAATATTTCATTAATTACATTTAAAAAGAATCTATATAATGTAAAATTAGGACAGTTTTGAAAATATATTAATTTGGGAATGATAGATTTGAAATAATATATTAAAAAAATCATTAAGTAATTAAACATTTAGTTAAAAGGTAGAAATTGTAGTTTTTTTTTTTTTTTCAGTGATTTTGGGGTGGTTTTAAATTGTTTGAGCACTTAAAAAAAGAGAATCACTTGCTAGGTTTAATTCATATCTACTAAATAAAAAATGATAAAAACAAACGACCATTTAGTGTTTTCATTTTTTTTTTTTATTCTCTTGTTTATGCATTTTAAGAGTAAGTTTTCTTCTGTTTTTCTTTTTTTTTTTTGGGGGGGGGCGCGGCGGCGGCGGGGAGGAGTGGGGTGGTGGGTGTGGTGGGTGATGGGTTATGCTTTTCATCATATGAGCATCTAGATTATTCTTTTAGATTTTTAGGTACATTCTTATTTCTAAAATGAGTCCAAAAAGACAAGTTGAAGGTTGTTGATTCATGTGGAGATGAGAAAGTGCTCTAGGATCGTTGGAGATCTATTTTAAAAGGACCACAACAAAGTAGAATAGATTATTTGCCAATAGGAGGGTGACTGAGAGATCAACTTGAGGTTGTAATTGTTTTATCAACTAGTGGATTTTGAAATAAAAGTGACTAAAGAGATTTGGTCCCATGGTTTTCTTCATTATTTTTTTGGGTTTTCCATATAACAATCTTCTGTCTGACTATTCTCTCTTCTTTTACTTTTAGTTTTGTTGTTATTAGACCATTTTGATTGAATTTTTTATTCCCTGAAAAATTTGATAAGATTTGATTCATTAGAAGAATTCTTTTATTAGCGAATTTTCACTTTTCATAATTACATTTCATTAATTATTGAAGAAAGTTTTCTAAATATAAGAGATGCAAAATAACATCGAATGGGTACCAGCAATTGTGAAACTTAAGTTAGTAACTGTAATGTTTGTGCAAAATTAAAAATAGAGCACGGTAAAAAAAGTAAAACTATAGAGCTTGAAAAACTAGTTCAATGGAGGTTGAAGATGATTACTTTTTCATTACAAAAAACATTTGGTCAGAAGTAGCATACATATTCAGGAAAATGTTGTGTCACTTGATTGACTAATCATGTGGTGTTTATTGTTAGACTTCAAGTGAGCAATTGAAAGTGAAAATAGATTGATCAAGACATTTGTAAAGACAAAAAATCTCCACTTCCTACCAATTTAAATGATTGGATAATGACGGAGGTGTTACAGATGATGTATCTAATACAAGGAAAAAAAAAATTGTTTTGCATGTATAGCTTGCAATATTCAACTATTTATTCTATATTTTAAGAAATAAAGAAGATATAATTTTCGTTCTTGCATTCTAGAGATGCATTTCTGTTATTAAAGATAGGAGTGGAATTTGATTTCGCACGAAAGTTGGCACAACTACAGGTTATGCAGGTAGCTTGTTTTAGATATAACTCAAATGTATGTACAATCTAGTAATCTATATGTTGATGAGGTTTTAGACATACAATCAAGGACTGTATGTGAAAGAATTGTTGCATTTTGTTGATCTCTCTTTATCATCTCAATCTGTGTGTGAAATTATTTTAATGAAACCCATATTTGTTATTTTCTCTTGGAGTGATCAGCTCGAGTGAATTGGATATCCCAAATCTTGCTTCATTTAGACTTTTGCCTATTTCGTTATTTCAGAACTTGGTGTCACAAGTTTGCATATCTGTATATTTCCGGTTTAGTTGAATCAATGTATGCATCTACATTTGTACTTGATAGAATTACTTAAGGTTGATAGGATAAATAAGTTTGCAGATATGTATACATTTTTCGAATTGATATGTATCAAGTAAATTGCTATCACTTTAAAATTGCCGATATGAATAACTTATGTATACATTCATCTTTAAATTTATAACATGTATTTTTAATAAAAATTATTTTCTAATACAATTTATCAGAGAGATTCTTCTCAAATTATCTAAAAAAATTGTTCAATTTACAACATTTACACAATAATGCATCCAAAGAAAAACAGATTTGTGGCTCTTCATTGATTTCCAAATGCATCAGGTACACCTTAATTTCTCATAGAGATTGTTGTCAACGAGAAGGTTCCTCTTGCAGCTCCATTTTGCATATTGCATATTCCTTTTCAAACAATAAAAATTCCTACAAAGTGAGACATGTAAGCTCAATTAAATACGAACATCAACCATACATGAAAAGGTGACAAATTAGAATGGGCAAAAACATTGGAAACTTTGACAGTTAAGAAAAGTCATTCATGTATCTTGCTGACTGTGCTGAAGAAAATGAACAAGATTGAGGATTACACTGATCTGCATCCACTTTAACTGTTAGAAGATTTACACAGGAAAAACATGTTTATACAAGTGAGAATATGCGACTCGATCAACATTTGGGTAAAAACAAAATAAAACATTGGTAAAAGTAACAGATCAACCTTATAATATGTTGCTTTAAGAATGTGAGAAGCTACAGTGTCAATAAAACCTAAGTGTACCAAGAAAAAGCAGAAACATAGCAGATCAATTGTACATAGAAGTTGAGTTGATAGGAAGTGTAGAGGTATAAGAACTGGGACTGAATCCAATGATGAATGGTTAATATGGTCACAAACCTCAAACTAGGGATGCACAAACAATAAGATAACTAGGCATTTGCTTATTTGCAATTGTTGCTGGCTAAACAAATGCAGAAGTTTCAGTGCAGGCAACTAATTCAATCAACTCATCATGGCTTTCCATTTGGCTACCCAACTCCACAAGTGAAACAGAAACCTGTGAGCAAGAGAAATTATGATGCTGAAAAGTGGTTTACATGGGAAACAAGTGAAAGATATCCACTATTTAAAAATTTAATATTTTCAAATTATTCATCAAATATTAATGAGGCCTTATTACAGGAAAAAAGCTTACCTGCATACATCGAAGAATGAGTTCTGGTAGACAACATCTACGACAGAGACCTCGGACAAAGTGTGTTGCTGGACTTCCCAAAGAATCTTCTTTACTTGAATACCAAGCATCTAGTCGGCATACATCCATTGTAACTCCTGCTTGAAACTGGACAAGCTCACCTGAATTACACAATTACAAATTCAATCAGTAATTGTGATATAAAACCATCATATATAGCTGTTCACTTATTTTATTGATCAATAGTCCCTTTGTGATTCACGTTATTCACTTTTAAGACTTAAGAGTAAATTTTATTGCCTTCTGCACCAATTATTACATTATACCATTAATAATAAACACATTAACAAGTGGATTTTATTTAGTCATTTCTTCTTCAATGCACAGTTTCAACCAATGCATGCTAGAACTTTAGCTTCAACAGCGTGTCCTTTAAAGCCAGCTGCCGTAACAGTACCAAGAAGGCCACCATCATTAAGATCATCTGTCCCAAGCCCATCACCCTCTACTGCCAAACACCGAAGCACAACCTCCATGCAGTAATTGTTCCTTGAAGATATGGAGACATTTACCTGCCAAAAGTTTAAATCCTGAGCAGAGACACATACATACAAAAACAACCAGAAAATCTACAATGTAGATGCATAAACAAAGTTAAGTGTATTCCATTATAACTGTCTTATCTTAATCTACAATACTACTTGAGTACTTCAGCTTCCCCTTCCTGCAGTCCCTGTGAAAGTATGACAGGGTTTTATGCTCTATACTCAATCACTTTAACCTTCAAATATACTGAATATCCAACCCATCTCATACGTAGTAACAAAGAAACATGAGAACTAAAAAACATAAGCTGGTGGTGAACAAAACATATCTGAATCGAGATGCCCAGATAATTATTAATGTGAATATTTTACAAATTTTACACATAAATTGTAGCATATCAAATGAACATACCATCAATTGACACTTTAACACAACGTCCTCGCTCACTGTAGAATAAAGCGCACTCATCAATGCAGTACAAATGGTGGCATCTGGACACATACATTCACCAGAAGGCAGGCAGAGAATTGTTGTGGCATGCAAATCAAGGAATACAGGTTCCATCAATTCATATATCTGGTTTTCAAGGGAAGCCAACCAAAGACTTTCTTTTCCTACAGCAAGTATTTAAAGCAACACAAGTCAATGCAATAATAACATCTGTAAAGATCATCATGAAATAGAAGACACCAAGGCCATAAAATCCTGCACCCCCTGAAGCATGTTTGGTTAGACCACTCAAGCATGGATCATAAAGTGTTTTAAGAGTGGAAAAAAATCAAACAGAACTTCAAATAACACATCAATATCGAAGTTAAAATTTAAAGCTGTAAATAAAATCGTCTTTCCCAGAAGCTATAGCCCACATTTAGATCCAAACAGCTGTAACCTTAAATATTCTCAAATAACTAGTCAATTATGCAAATCCATTATACAGCTGTAACCTCGATGTATGGTGCCATACTCCAGAATTTGGAAGATAGGTAACGGCATGAGATCCCTTCACCTGAAAATATTAACTAATTTACATGTCAAAACATGTTTAATTGAATCACAAACTCTTTCAATGATATTTTGTAAAGGTTTACTGCAAATTCTCTATACGTAAAAAAGAGGTAATGACATGATAGAACATAACCCAGCAAAACTGACTAGAACATTACAAATTATGCAAATTAAGGTATACAATGGAAGGAACATTCATCCAAGCAAAAATCTTAAAGCAACTCTAAATGGGAGATAATAATTTCCATCCCACAAAAGTGTATCATAAACTCATTAACACTAGTTCAATAAAAGAATTATAAAATATTGAAAAAAGACGACATATACCAAGTTAAGAAAATGACAAAACTAATCACCTTGCCTTCCAAATCAAGAGTTTTAGAGGTTGGTCCTTGTAGCCATTGAACAATCTAGAGGCATAGTTGAGCTTTTTGAAGACTCTACAGCCGATGCTACTCTGCATCAATGCTTGCAGAAGAAGTTTGGCACTAACATCTTTAAGATCAGCAAAAGCATAACCATTGGATTACCATAGCTTTTTGAAGACTCTGCAGCCGGTGCTGCTATGAAATGTCTGTTGACTTATCATATTTTCCAAGTTTAACTTCCTGAGAACTTGAAAGAACCCTGTCAGAAATATATCATAAGTTAATACACCAAGCATAGTTGGGACTGCTACAGCTGCTTTGGAATAGCAATATATCTGTTTCAGAAAATATATAGATACCTATCAATAATTTCTTCGAAACTGCCTTTTGAAATCATCTCCTGAAGAAAAGGGCAAGTACTCCATAATCGAAAGGAAGATTTTATATTTCACATGTACACTAGCCAGGGTTATGATTTCTTACACGCATATAATGCGATTGCCAACAATCATATGCTCCACCCTAAAAGGATCCTTCATCTCATCAGTAAGTAAATATCTTAGCACAAGCACTAGATGACCAGCAAATTGAAGCATTTGAGGATCACCGTGTGGCCTGTAAGGAACAAGAGAGCATGTTTAACAAAACAATTGTTTTTTAGTATCGAAACGCAACAAAAATTCATTACATAAAGATGAAGGATTAAGCTATACTTAGGTAGTAACAACCCTTAAATTCCAGTAATTCAATAACCAAATTACATGTAGGTGTGCTTCATGTTTGAAACTTTGCAATTATAGGAGAAGAATTAAAATCTTTTAATGGGCATTTCAAGTTATAGCAAAAATTTAGCCAACATGTTGAACCATAAGCAATTAAAACAGGGCAATCATTGAGAGGTCCAGATTTATGAATACGTATGAACAATTGAAAGAACAATACTTGACGTGTCTATGGACACAAAAATGTATCTCAAGACTTAGCTAAAGACATTTTTGTCATCTTTTGAAGGCGCAATCCATGACCATACAAGTTTCAGAAGATGTGGTATGTTCTCTAACATACAACATCCACATCTGTCACACAATGATGTTGGAGAATACAGGCCAATAACAAAAGAAGCATCTGATACACAGACTTGTTTTTCTTGAAAAAGATACACATATACTTGTAGCAACAGAGATGTAAAGGGAAATTAAGCACTAAGTTGCCAACCAAAAACATGATTGCTAGTAAATTATTTCTTGAACACAAACCTCTATTTGCTGTTCATGCTCCTTACATCCTCGAGTAACAACTTCATGTACCATTTCTCTGAATCAGGCAAGAAAAAAGAAAATGTTATTATAACTCATACAGGAGGGAAAGCCTAATATGGCAACAGAAAGCACATTGTGCATACCCTGAATGGAGTTTCTGAAGAAAAGCAAAGAGCTCTCTTGGTTGCTGGTTCAAAACTTGAACTGGCCAACTTTCCGGTCCAACTGAGGGCTAAAGAGCACTCTTCATTTGTCCGGACTTCCTTCAACAGCATCTACACAACTTGTTAACTGTTCCATTCTTCCCGGTTGTGATTGAGCTAGCTCTATATCCACTTGAATATCAAGCCAAGATTTTGCCATTGCCCAACATGCCGACTAGAGAAATTAACGCATTGAATTTTAGAGTAAGTTAGACTGTTAAAGTTCCACAAGGTAAAAATGCAAGAGTCGGTAATGAAAATATCTAAAGATTTAACTGACTTACTTTGCAACTGTATAAGAAAAAAATATATATAAAAATTAAGGAAATGGAAAAGCAGCTGTTTATTTAAGTGTTTGGATTGTATATGGCAATAGCAAAAACTTGACAGCTTCGTAAGGAAATATCTATCACCCAGAAGCACTAGATAGCTGATATGCTAAATATTTGAAGAGGGAGACCACTATTCAACAATGTTTCAAGTATACCAAGGCACTTCATTTATAAGTCATTATCATGATCAGGTGAGAGGTGATCTGCATATGCAATACTCTTTCATTGATTTCACACGAAGAGACCGCTACCATAAGCACACAAAAAGAACATCCATATGAAGCTTGATTGGTCAGCCACAGAATCTTGTTGTGACTTACTGTGAAGAATCCTTTTTGTGACGGGCAGATAAAAACACGTTTGTCTGCACGTCCTTGACATTTCAAAGTGAAACTTGAGATTGTCAAGCAAAACATTGTAGTCTAGATTAAAAACCGTAACTACATGTATAATGGACCAAAACTATGTCGGCTCAAGACCACTAATAAACTTTCTGAACTGATTTTTGCAATTTTCAGCAGAGATCAATCCAAAAGCATAAACACTCTTAAAAACAACCTCAAACTCACAATATCTTCTCACCCTCTTATAAAATCGGTCCTTATGAATGTGATGATGATAAAATCCAACAGAAACATGAAAAAATTAACAGGTTAACATCGTAAACATTTTCACAAGTTAACAAGTTCACACCTTTTACTCTTCCTATCAAAACATGAAAAAGGATACAACACCAATACGATAAAAATTAAAAACGAATACGAATTTAATACCGTGAGATTCCAAGGCCTTTCCGGCTCTGCACATACAAGATGGTATACACCTGCAAAACACTAACAACTCTTGAAACACCACCAATGAATTGAATATTAAACAAAGATGGAAATCAAAGAATCCAATACCATTTAAGAGGCAAACCCTTGTAGTCAAACCAAACAGTATCATTTCCAGGAGGCAGTGCACTGCTAAAATAATAAACAGGTAATTTTGAGTCAAGAATCCGTTGTTTGGCATCCTTGTGGGCTTTGGTGACGAGGGAGTTTTAAAAATACTTCTTTTTTATCCATTTTTATTTGGAAAGGGGCCTTGGTTTAGTTTTAAATTTTGGGTTGGTTTTGTCTATACTTTTCAGTGGTTGAACATGATCTTTTAGTTTTCTTTGAGGGCTCTCTTTATTTTGTAATTTATATCCTCTATACTTTCTCTGATGCACAATACAAAGCCCATTTCCAAAGACGCCATGCATCGGTGACCAATGCTACTCTCCAGTTCAATAGCTTGAAGAGTTGTATTTTTTTTGTTCTTCTCCAAAGTTTCAACAGAAGGAAATAGGTTTATTCCTCCAAATGGACATAAAGTTGCAGCTCTCCAAGGCTGCCAAAATGTAAACAACTAAGAGGCCAGCAAAGAAAAACAAAACATGTAGCCTAGAAACTCAAACATCTGAAACTTTGAATACCTGTCCAGCTGACCTGCAAAGAAGATAGGTACCAATTGACATGAGATCCCCTCACCAGAAAATATTAACTAATTTACATGTCAAAACATATTTAATTGAATCACAAAATCTTTCAATCATATTTTGTAAAGGTTTACTGCAAAATCTCTTTGCATGAAAAAGACGTAATGACAAAACATAACCTAGCAAAGCTGACTAGAACATTACAAATTACACAAATTAAGGTGTAGAATGAAAGGAACATACATCCACGCAAAAATCTTAAAGTTAACTTTAAATGGGAGATAATAATTTCCATTTGGCGAAAGTATATATGAAACTCATAACACTAGTTTGATAAAAGAATTGCAAAATATTGAAAAAAGAAGACATATACCAAGTTAAGAATATGACAAAACTAATCACCTTGCTTTCCAAATCAAGAGCTTTAGAGGCTAGTCCTTCTGGCAATTGAACAATCTGGAGGCATAGTTGAACGGTTTGGTCATTCACAACAAACTGACAACCCTCCATACGTGATACGGATGGAGACTGTTACAGTTACATAAACTTAAATCAGAGAAAATCATTAAAAAAAAAAAAATTGTATTCAAAGTTTAAATACCTACTTTCAGCTACTAATGCAAGGGCAGAATTATCATAATTAATAATTTCATGCTTATCTAATCACCAAAGTCTAAAACTGGATTCAAACCAAAGATGAATCTATAATAAAACTCTAGACAAGTTGCGAACATTTGACAATAGTGATTACTAGGTTTGCTACTCAATATGCCGAATAACAATACCAAAATTGTGTGCAATGCCAGTACTAGTGAAACGGTTAAGTAACATAGCTAACACATGAAAATGGACTGTAACTTGAAATTTTGACTCTATCAATTTAAATGTGATATAGACACAGAGAAAAGGAAAGAGAGAACTCAGCCAGGGCCGATCAACCACAAAATTAAGCAAAATCACGTATATAATGGCATTTTTGAAATTAAGTAGAAAATCGAGGGCATTTTGATCATATTATAATTTTTTTTAGAGAGTTCCTACCTAGACAGCCTAGTAGAAGGTCTGCCCTAATCACATCATTTGAACATAATTTAAGTAAAAAATTTGAAATATCTAATATTACTTTTCGTCTTTTGTTTTTACTATTTGTGTGTATGTGAGTTTTTTAATATTTTAATTGACTATAGAAGCTTCATGTCTTTACGAAAATATGAGAAACTTAACGATTTATTTAGGGAGCTAATAAGGTTATCTTCATTCTTAATGAGCATTTAAAAACATGTATTGTAAACTATTAGAATTGTGTTCAAAATGAAATAGGATGTGAAATTTGTTATTTTCCAATAGTGAATTAATTGTTGCTCCAATTGACAGTATTACACATAAAAATAAAAGATACATGATATATTAAAATGGGACAGTAACTTGAAATTTTCACCTAATAGTACCAATACTCACTATCTATACGATAAGCCTGACGATGTACACATATGCGATTAGTTTGCCATCGGTTTTAATTTGTTTTAGCGTAAATGATTTGAAACTATGCAGATCTTTTGGGAATTCAAACAGGTCTCATTATGGAGTGAGAAGAACTGTTGAGATTCTACAAGCTCTCTTCATCTATCGCTTCTCAAGTAAACCCAAAAATAGTGTACAATCTGCTCTCTTGATGGTTTTCTCAAGTTTGCCTTGTATTTGTCATCGAACGAAGTTTCCGATCTATAAACTGCTTATGAAGTCATATGTGGCTTCTTACAACGTAAATATCAGTATATAAATACTTAATACATTTTCAAAATTGAATCAGTTACATACATTATCATGATAAGGTAAGAACGAGAATTGGTTTTTGTTAGTTACTAATGCATAATGCTACACATTTGTTAATACCAATCCCATTAATACGAAAATTCATAACAGTAAGTTTGAGGGTAAAGATGTGTTTATGTCTTGTAGGTTCTTTATGATTGTTTTGTTAATGACCAACTTTAGGGCCAAATCAGGGTCTTGCTTTACTTCTATTTTTGGGCTTACAATGATCTCCAATTAATCTCCTCACAGAAGCCCATTTGAACTCTAGCCCAAATTGATGGTAGCTACTCTACTTCAACAAATCATTATTTGGAATCATTTTAGTATGTTTATATAACATTAATCTAAAAGGATCTCTTCCCAAGTTCAGAAATTTGTTTCACAATCCATAAATATAGTTATCATTGGAGGCTCCAAATCTATAAGAAAAATTCAATAAAGTGAAACAATTTAAAGCCTTCTCAAGATTCCTAGTTATTATATTATAAAACAATATAATAATTATAAATATTATTCATTATCAAAGTCATGAACTTATTATGAGTGTCTCTATGGCTACTCAAAAAATTTCTTGTTGCATCTATTTATTTTGTACATCTATTTTAAAATATTAAAATTAAGGGTTATTATTAATTTACCTTCTAAAATTAAAAATAATATCAAATTACCTTTGATTTTAAAAATATTAATTAAAATGATCTAACGTCTATTGAAATAGTAAATCTGAAGTAATGGTTTGGTGAAATCTTAAGTTAAAAAAAGGTTAACGACAGCTGAACCACTCAGAATATATGTGGTATCAAAAAATTAAAAAATTTAATAAAAATAAAAAATGTTCATCCCCACCCACTCTCTTTCAACTTTTTCACAGTCCCTCAAGTTTCATCCCCACTCTCTTTCTCACTACCAAGTTAGCACCGTCGCTCCAACCAACCCACGACATCACCACCACTCTCTTTTTCATCTTTTTCAGAGTCTCCATCTCTAACCAAACCCGTTGCTCCATCTCTGGCCAGACCCGCGACGGCTCCATCTCCGACCAAACCCACAACATCACCACCAAGTCACCACCAAACATCCATGGCCGAACAGCGCATGCAGAGGCTGTCTCCGACCATTGTGAAAGGTGATGGGTCTGCCCACGCAGAGGTCGTCTCCGTCACAGGGGCTGTCTGGTGGTGGGTCTGCGACGCTGGTGGTTGGATGGGTTCGCCATCGCCGCTGATTGAACCCACATGTTGAAAATCTCCGTCGCAGAGGCCCTTCAACTTCATCTTCTAGTCCCTGCCTCCACGGGGCCTCAGTCGCTTCTATCTCCGTGGATCGGATATGGAGGAGCCTGGGTTTGATTCGAACCTGGTTTCTTCAATCTTGTGGATATCGTTTGCTCTTTGTGGATATTGTTTGCAGATCGAACCCAGTTTCTTCAAGAAGGTGAGGATAGATCGAACCCATTTTGTGGATATTATTTGCTATGTCTGTGGATTTTGTTTCACTTTTTTGTTGTGTTGCTGAATTTGATTTGATTAATTTGGTTGGTTGAAGAAAAACAAAATAGTTTTGTAGAGGAGTTTGAAAACTGAGAGGTTTTGTGGTGTTTTATCATTCACAATCACACTCTCTATCCACATTCAACGCACCAAGAAGACGAACGAACCCACACCGGGGTTTTTGTTGTTGATTTTTTATTAATGGAAAAACCAATTACAAATCGTTTTTTCTGGGTTGTTATGGCGGTTGGTTTTTCTGGGTTTTTGATTTTTGGTTGTTTTTGATGCTAGTGGTTTTTATGGTGGATATTTGTTGTTTGATTAATGTTTTTTGTTGTTTTTGGTTCGTGATTGTGAGATGAAGATCATTGAGATTCACCATATAAAAGGAAATCGACAATTGATTGTGATGGTTTTTTCAAAAAAGGAAATCAATCAACAAGTAAATTTAGTATGTTAAAAAAAAATTAAAAAATGAGTGAATTACACAACACCCCCGAGGTTTGCCTAAAAACATTCAGAAATATATTTACATTTTTATTACACAATACTTCTATTCCGTTAGTAAAAAACCGTTAAAGTTAATCAAAACCATCTAATTTAAGGGCATTTTAGACTTTTACTTTTTAAAAAATTTTCTTTTACAATTTAAATTATAGAAAATGAAAAAACAATTAAAAATTAAGAAAAAAAAAATATTTTAAAGTTCAAGATCTACTCAGAATTTCAATATTTTTTTTTTAAAGATTTGGAAACCAGATCTTCAACTTGAAGATCCAACCAGATTTTAGAAAAAAAAAAGAATTAGGAAAAAAATGAAGTTGAAGATTCGAGTTCTTAAATCTTTAAAATCGTCCCCTATAACAACCTAGATCTTTTTCATCGACATAACACCTGCAAAACCCACGTTTTCAACACATCATCAAGAACCAAAACATCAACATAATTTTGTAAAAACATTTGAATCAACACATCTTACAAACCAACCAAAACCATGAAATCAGTATCAACACATCTTCAATAATATTTCAAAACTAGGAAATCAACATCAATATATCTTTATCAACATTTCAAACCCAGTAAATTAAGACAACCAAAATCTCAAAAGAAAGAAAAAAACCCAAACATTTTTGAAATTAAAAAAAAAAAAAAAACTTCATCGCCGGTTCAACTTATCTGGAGTCAACCTCCATTGTTGATTCAACCTCGACCAACGACGACAAAGTTGGAGGATCGGGAAGAAGAGAGACCAGCCAAAAAAAAGAGGAGAAATGGAGACGGGGGTGGAGAGAGATAGATCAAAAGAGTGAGAAGGGGGAGCGGTGACAGTTCGATATGTGACGGCTCCTGCACACCGTCGATAAAGGTAGCTACGACACCTGGATATCGTCCGTGAAGGCGGGGTCGACGACGGGGAAGATGGCGAGAACGAGCGGTGAGAGAAGAAGGAGACGAGAGCGATGACAATTGAATCTGTGACGGCTCTTGGACATCGTCTGCAAAGACGACGACGACACTTGGATGCCGTTCGTGAAGGCGAGGTCGGCGATGGGGAAGATAGCGAGAATGAGCGGTGAGAGAAGATGGAGACATGGTGAGGGAGGCAGGGAAAGTGGGAGGGAGGGAGGGAGCATGTGAAGAAGAAGAAGAAGAAGAAGATTTTTATTTTTAAGTTATTTTATTTTATTTATTTTCATTTTTAATTTTTAATTATTTTTTATCTTATTAATGGGTAAAATAGTCTTTTCATCTAAATTTTTAGTCAATAGTTAAAGTTAACTTCCAGTATGGGGGTTTGGTGTAATAAAATGATAAATAAGTTTTTGGGTATTTTTAATCAAACCTCGGGAGGTATTGTGCAATTCATTCTTAAAAAATTTTAAAAAGGATATCAACAAAACAAATAATATATTGAATTATAAAAAAAAAAAAATTCCAGATAAGGAAACCAACCCTGGGTTGACTTCCTTTTAATTTTTTAATTTACATATTTATTTGTTAGGATTTTTTAATAATTTTAAATATAATTAATTATTATATTTATTTTTTGTGGTAAACTAAAAAAATTATTTTTAAATTTGTCATTTTTTCTTTTTTTAATTATTTATATATTTATGTTTATTTTTAATTTTTAATTTTAGTGGGCAAATAGTCCAAGAAAGGTATTATGATCTTTTAATCTTTTGATCGTAATACCACCAAAAAATTGGATTGAAACCACTTTTGGTTGCTGATGGTGGTTTTTTTAAACTAATATTTTGAAAATTTTTGGGGTAAGCTAGGGTTATTTATCTTTTCAGAGGGTTTTTTAGATTTTATCCTAAAATTAATGGTTAGTTTCTTACCTATATCAAAATATCAAAAATATCTTGAAATTTGAATACTATGATCCTTTTAATCATATCATTTATCTCATTGTACTCATTTACAATACATACCCATTATGTAGAAAAAAAAAAAAATTCCTTTTACTTTTGGATTCTTTATTACATCTTTTTACTTTAATCACGAGTAGGAAATAAGCCCATTTTCCAAAACACCAAATTAATGAAATGATAAAATAATATAAACATAATAACAAAATAAAAAATTAACAAAATAATAAACAAAATTTACGTGGTTCACCTAATGTAGGCTACATTTATGAAAGTGTTGGGAATCTTTACTATGGTGTTTACAAAAAGTCAAATCTTGACAACTCAGATTTTAATTATATTAGAGAGAATATGTAAACCCTTTATTTTAATTTTACGGGTTTTCCAGAAATAGTCCCTAGATAACTATTAGAGACCTTAAATGGTCAATTGAAGCGCTTAAGGTTATACGAAACTCTTAGAGATCGATTTAAACTCGATTGGAGATTAAATGGAAAGGTAAAATGGTGAACGAAATCGAGTAATTATTTAATGCGACAAGAGACTAAATTTAAGATAAGTTTTAATAATTGTAGTCAAATTAAAATTGGGTTAAAAGCTAAGGGAGGAGACCAAAATTTTCTCAGGACGTGACTGTCATTTTTAAAATTGATTGTGGAGGAAAGCATGAAATAAAAATGTGATATTAAATCACAAATGAGCTGAACAGTGAGCAGAAACCAGTCACTGAACGCGAGAAAGAAGAAGACATCGCTGCCGATCAGACCTCACCGCCGCCGCGCTAACCAGCACGTAATCCAGCTGCCGAGCTTGATCCAAAGTAGAGCAGAACCATTGACGCGAACTAGACTTGACGACTGAAGCAAACTCGACCGCCTCGCCGCTACCCAAACCGTGCCGCCACCGAGACCTCGCTGCCATCGTGCCAACCAGCACGTAACCCAGTCATCGAGCTCGATCCGAAGCAAAGTAGAGCCGTTGACGCAAACAAGACCCGATGACCGAAGCAAACTCAACCACTATGCCGCCGACCAAACCTTGCCGCTGCTGAGACCTCATTGCCATTGCGCCAACCAGCACGTAATCCAGCCGTCGAGCTCGATCCGAAGCAGAGCAGAATCGTTGCCGCGAACCAGACCAAACGGCCGAAGTAAACTCGACGCGACAGACCTGTCACTGACCCGAACCAGACAGTCGACCGCGCAAGACCGATACCGACGAGCTGCTCTAACCGAACCTGATGCCAAGCTCACCAAGACCGAGCTTAATTGAAGCCAAACCAGTCTTCCATGGGCGGGAATCGGAGGCAGATCGACGGCGAAACTGGTGAAGAACGCGGTGAAACCAAGGGAGAGAGAGAGAGAGCCGACGAGCTGCTCTAATCGAACCTGATGCCAAGCTCACCAAGACCGAGCTTAACTGAAGCCAAACCAGTCCTCCATGGGCGGGAATCGGAGGCAGATCGACGGCGAAACCGGTGAAGAACGCGGTGAAACCAAGGGAGAGAGAGAGAGGAAGATCTAACCAAAAACCCATCCATTTTCACACCAGATCTATCACCAAAATCAGTCCAAAACTGCCCCAAAATGAAGTCGGCGCGAAGAGAAATAGGGTGATTTCGCGAGGAAGAAAATGGGTGAGTTGTTTAAGCTTGAAGTTGATGATTTTGTTGGTGATTAAGTTGATTCAAAATGGATTTTATTTCGATTTGTTTGTTGGTTGGTTTTGAGTAAAATGAATTGAAAAATAAGTGAATTAATGTTGAGAGAGAACTTAGGAAACTAAAAAAATATCAAAAATTTAGAGAGAAATCAAATCACGCGCTAAACTAGTTTGAAAGGTAATTCCGTAAATTGACCCATAATACGTTTGTTGAGTGTTCAGATGTTCCTAATGAGTTTAATTAGGCATATTGAGATTATTAAAAATCGAAGATTAAATTTAGGATTCAAAACCAAGAAAACACCTAAAAATTAGTAGTGAAAATAATGTGTTTTTAGCCTAAAACGCCTACCTGATGGTTGTTTCTTTCCATACCGACACTTGGATCGACTAGAGGGCGAGTTGGGAAGGTGTTTAGAGCGAAAACGGAGGAAAGAAAACCCCCCAATTGGGCTAGGGAATAAGTTCCTCCAAAAGGGGTTGAAATAAGATAATTTTCGTTTCGAACCTCTGAACGCGATTTTATTAGTGCTAGAACGTCTCTAAGTGATAGTACATAGGTTCCAGACGAAGAAAACTGAGTTCAGAACCTTAGAATCGATAAAGGAACGAAAAACGGAGGTTTACAAGTAAAAAAAAGGGTCACTTTAAGGCGATTATGTAATTTTAATTATTTCGAGTTTCTAGAAGTTGATGCGAACGTAAATTTACGTATACATATGTTGTGTAGGTGACGAGCAAATCGGTGGAGCAAGGGAAGAGCAATAAGGAGCGTTTTGGAGCCTTTTGGAAAGCCATTCGGAAGTGATAGTTAATTAAGGTGAGTGTTAAAATGATTTTTAATAAGTTTTGTGTTGATTTGATGCTATATGAGTGATTGTTGATCGATTGACGAAGTCCACTCACTTTTTAACAATTAAGAATACATACTTCCTGGAGAGACTAGCTCAGTTGTATGTTGATGAGATCGTAAGATTGCATGGTGCTCCAGTGTCCATCGTATTAGATAGAGACCCTTTGTTCACATCTAGATTCTGGCCTAAGCTATAGGAAGCTCTAGGCACCGAGTTACATTTCAGTACGACATTTCACCCATAGACAAACAGCCAATCCGAGAGAACTATCCAGACCCTTGAGAATATGTTGAGAGCTTCTATTATGGAATTCAGGGGGAGTTGGGATACTTACCTACCACTGATAGAGTTTGCCTACAACAATAGCTACCAGTCAAGTATAGAGATGACATCTTATAAAGCGTTGTATGGTAGGAAGTCCAGGACCCCAGTTTGTTGGGATGAGGTAGGTGAGAGGAAACTGATTGGCCCAGAGATTGTCCAGATCACTAGAGAAAAGATAAATGTGATCAGAGAAAAGCTGAAGGTAGCCAGTGACAGACAGAAAAGCTATGCGGAGAATCGAAGAAGAGATTTAGAATTTCAGATAGGTGTAGAGTGTTCTTGTGGATCTCGCCATGGAAATGAGTGTTAAGATTCGGAAAGCGAGGCAAGCTGAGTCCGTGGTACATAGGGCCGTACGAGATCGTGGAAAGGATTAGAAAGGTGGCGTATCATTTGAAGTTGCCACCAGAGTTAGCAAATATCCACAACGTATTCCATGTTTCCATGTCATAGAAGTATGTAGCGGATCCTTCACATATCCTTAGAGATTTTAGATCGTAGGGAGCAGGTGTTGCGCCGCAGAGCGATACCATTAGTTAAAGTCTTGTGGAGGAATCACGGATCCGAGGAAGCTACATGGGAGCATGAGGAGCAGATGCATGCTCAGTATCCTGACATTTTTTAGTATGATATGTAATTTTAATTTCGAAGACGAAATATTTATAAGGACGGGGGAAATTATAAACCTTCTATTTTAATTTTATGGGTTTCCCAGAAATAGTCTTTAGATAACTATTAGAGACCTTAAATGGTCTATTGAACCGCTTAAGGTTATAGTGAACCCTTAGAGATTGATTTAAACTCGATTAGAGATTAAATGGAAATGTAAAATGGTGAACGAAATCGAGTAATTATTTGATGCGACAAGAGACTAAATTGAAGATAAGTTTTAATAATTTTGGTCAAACTAAAATTGAGTTAAAAGCTGAGGGTGGAGACCAAAATTTTCTCAGGACGTGATTGTAATTTTTAAAATCGATTGTGGAGGAAAACATGAAATGAAAATGTGATATTTAATCACAAATGAGCTGAACAGTGAGTAGAAACTAGTCACTGAACGCGAGAAAAAAGAAAAAGAAGAAGAAGAAGAAGACCTCACCGTTGTAGCGCCAACCAGCACGTAATCCAGTCCTCGAGCTTAATTAGAAGTAGAGTAGAATCGTTGACACGAACCAGACCCGATGATCGAAGCAAACTCGACTTGACAGACCTGTCGTCGACTCAAACCAGACCGTCGACCGCGCAAGACCGACGCCGACGAGCTGCTCCAACCGAACCCGATGCCAAGCTCACCAAGACCGAGCTGAATCGAAGCCAAACCAATCCTCCACACGCATGAATAGGCGGTAGATCGGCGGTGAATTCGGTGAAAAACGTGACGAAACTAAGGGAGAGAGAGAGAGAGAAAGAAAGAAGAAGGAAGAGAGGAAGATCCAACCAAAAACCCATCCATTTTCGCACCAGATCTGTCATCAAAATCAGTCCAAAACCGCTCCAAAATCAGCCCCAAAACGAAGTCAACACAAAGAGAAATAGGGTGATTTCGCGAGGAAGAAAATAAGTTGTTTAAGCTTGAAGTTGATGATTTTGTTGGTGATTAAGTTGATTCAAAATGGATTTTATTTCGATTTGGTTGTTAGTTGGTTTTGAGTAAAAATGAATTGAAAAATAAATGAATTAATGTTGATATGGAACTTAGGAAGCTAAGAAAATATCAAAAATTTAGAGAACAATCAAATCGCGCGCTAAACTAGTTTGAAGGGCAATTCCGTAAATTGACCCATAATGCGTCCGTTGAGTGTTTAGATGACCCTAACAAGTTTAATTAGGCTTTTTGAGATTATTAAAAGTCGAAGATTAAATTTAGGATTCAAAACCAAGAAAACGCCTAAAAATTAGTAGTGAAAATAACGCATTTTTAGCCTAAAATGTCTACCCGATGGTTTTTTCTTTCCGTATTGACACTTGGACCAATTAGAGGGTGAGTTGGGAAGGTGTTCGGAGTGAAAACGGAAGAAAGAAAACCGCCCAATTGGGCTAGGGAATAGGTTCGGCCAAAAATGGTCGAAATCAGATAATTTTCGTTTCGAACCTCCGAACACGATTCTGTTAGTGCCAGAATGTCCCTAAGTGATAGTACATGGGTTCCAAACAAAGAAAACTGAGTTCGGAACCTTAGAATCGATAAAGGAATGAAAAACGAAGGTTTATAAGTAAAAAAAATGGTCATTTAGGGGCGATTATGTAATTTTAGTTATTTCGAGTTTCCAGAAGTTAATGCGAACATAAATTTACGTATACATATGTTGTGTAGGTGACGAGTAAGCTGGTGGAGTAAGGGAAGAACGATAGGAGTCGTTTTGGAGCCTTCCGAAAAGCCATTCGGAAGTGATAGTTAATTAAGGTGAGTGTCAAAATGATTTTTAATAAGTTTTGTGTTGATTTGATTTATGAATGAATGTTTCATGCATGTTTAAATATTTTGATAAAAGTGAAATATGATTTAAATGAGTGGCATGGTAACGGATAATATAGGTTTTGTATTTTTGTTAAAACGATGATTTTTTGTTTGAATTATATATAAAATAGATTTTATTTTTAAAATGGTGAAAAGTAAAACCTATGGCTTATCCAAAAAATATCAGAATATTACCGGTCCGAGTTGAGTACCCGAAGCGTGTATTGGTAGAGTTAGTAGTGTCGGTACGTCACTAACTATACTAATTGCAGGAGGTACCTGCAAGTAGTCGTATCGGTCAGATGTCCGAAAGATTAGTCCAATGCACGTAGAGGGTATATTATTAGCTAGCTTACACCCGAGCAAGACAGACTTCTGCTACTTGAACAGGATAGAGAGCGATTCAGGATCCCACTCCATACTAGGGTGTCATGTGGCACGGGTCACTAGAGGTTGGCTGGAGCTGGATTGGTTGGTAGGACATCTACGAGCGGAGTCGGACTATATTCGGTTTTATAATAATGAAAGGAGCTGGTTGGTAGGATGCCTACGAGTGGAATCGGACCAGTTTGTTTCATAAAAAGAAAGGGTTTTTTTTTTTTTTTTTTTTTTTTCAAAATAAAAACCCCGCAACCATAGTAGATTTGTTTATGAAATTGAAAACTTTGCAACTTGTATTTTATAATATTAATGCATGAAACTCAATTTAGAATAAATAGATTTGATCTGAATTATTAAAATTGTTTTAGGGAGGTTTTTATGAAAATATGGTTTTAAATATATTATCTGACACTCACTAAACTTTTAAAGCTCACCAGACGTTTTCTGTATTTTTCAAATAAATCTCTCCAAGCACAGATATCATAGCTGCGGATTACTATGAGAAAATACCAGACAGTCGCGGTGACAGTGCTTATGTGATTATCTACTCTTATTTTGTTCGACTTTAAAAGATGTTGTATATATTTTATTATCTCTACGTGATTTTGTAAATATCATTTTGTGGATTTAAATTGTGTTTTTGGAGTAAATTGATGCATGACATATGATTTTATTGATAATGAGTTTATAATTTGAGATGTGAAATTGTGATTGTGGTTATGTTGAAAAATGAGAGCCTGAGGCTTTGTAGTTTGGAGAAACTGATTTATGATATTTTAGAAGTGTTAAATTTTATAATTTGCAAGGTGGCAAAGTCTAAAAAATAGATGGCATGCTGCTGAAGTTTTTATAAAATATTTTGTAAAAGTTTGAAATAAAAATAAAAAATTTTTCCTTGTTTTTGCTGTTTTCGAAAAGTTTTCAGAAAGAACTCGGTTTAGCTCTGCGAGAATCTTTTCGTTGAGCGCAAGGGCTAGCTGAAGGGTCACCGTAGAGTACCGACAGATCGCCTAGGGAAAGAGATCTGTCAGAATAACAATTCTTTAATGCTCAAGAGAACCTCACTTTTTATTTACACTACCTTTTGTCTTTTAATACTATCTCAAATTTCTCAATTGTCAAAATAGATAATTATTGAGTTTTCTGACTTTTTATATAATTGATTCAAGGGTGAATTCTAAAAAAGTCTCCAACTTTTATATGAAAAAAAAAAAAATTCTCACCTTTTGAAAATACAAGTTTTGCACCTTACCATTAGAATTTTTGTGAATTTCCGTTTAAAAATAAAAGCTTTTAGAATGATGGTGAACGGTGAAGTAGACGGAAAATGTAGTGACAAGGTGCAAAACTTTTATTTTTAAAAGGTCAGAGTGTTTTTTTTTTTTATTATTATTATTACTTTTTTTTTAATTTTATTTTCATACAAAAATCAGGATTTTCTTTTAGAATTTACCCTTGATTCAATACATTAAATTTCTTGATTGTAGGAAACAGTTCTTTGATATCAGGAACCCTTATCTCATTGCATTAAATTTCTTGATTTTAGGAATCAATGCATTCGGTTTCCTTGATACTAGGAATCCATCCACAACAAGCATATCTTCTTTTTTAACCATAATTCCATGCTTGAAAATTTGTATTATTTTTGTGCTACATATGGCTATTCAAGTTACTTGGGTTACTCTTAATATCCATAATAATTTTATCTGGGTTCCTTTTTATTTTTTAACTTATATGGGTTCCTTTTTACTTGTTCTATAAATGTTCCCATCTCTCTCCCATTGTGTCTTCTTCTTTCCTTCTCTAATTCTAGTTTTTATTTTGTCATATTCATTTGATTTCTTCTTTTTTAATTTCTTTGTGATAATGATCAGAAAATTATGAGATTTATCAAATAAAAAAAGAAAACACAATTGTTCTTCTTAAAATAAAGAAAAAATTAAAAAAAAAAACAATTTTGTTCTTTTAAATTAGAAAGATAGTAATGTTTCATAGCTGTATACCAAGCATAAACATAGCTGTATAACAAAAACATAGTAACTCCTTTACTTTCAATAAGAAAATGTTAAAAAAAAAAAAAAAAAAAAAAAAAAACTAAACTTGAACCGTTAAACGTACCAAAATGAACAAAGCATGAGTCTATTAATTTCTTTGAAAAAAAAAAAGTCATTTTTTTCAATAATCAGTTATGAAAAGTAAAATAAACACACTCATATGCATTCAAAGTCTATCAAATTAATTCTTTGTTCCTTCCTTCCTTCCTTGATTATATGTGAAAACTTTATTTCCTTATTACGACATTAAGTTTGATTTTATATATGTTACTGTGGTTTAAGTCTTCAAGATAGTTTGGGTGTACAAGTTTTGGGTGCATAAAGTAAATTTAGATTATTTAAGTAACATTTAAACCGATCAATTAGCCGCCCAAATATCCTTTACTGATAAAATGTAAAAGCCCAAAAATATATTAGAAGTTTATAATTTAGTAGCCCAAGGTCTTGATAACTTGATAAGTGGAGATGTTTTATATAATTATTTTTTTGAGATACTATTTACAGTGCCAACGATTTAAGATTGAGATATGACCAGGTTAAATGAGTACTCCATACCATAAAACCATATTTGGCAGTAAAATACTGTAGTAATTTAATTATATAGATAATAAACTTCTTATGACGAAAATTTGCTCTATTCAAAATTAAGGAAGTTATAATTATTTAACCACTTATAGATAATAAACATCACGTGATGATGTTTAATATTTTATGTGAAAATATTTGCCGTGGTTAAAATTTGGTAAGCTACAATATTTTAACCAATTATAGGCAATAAACTTCACTTGATGATGCTTTATTCACATGAAGATGTCTATTTAAAACTTGGAATATTGTTACAACATTCTAACTAAATATAGCTATAAAATTAACGTGATGATATTTTGTTTTATTTAAGATTTGACTACCTAATACCAGCTCTGTCATGTTGAAATCATCTCGCGAAAAACATTTGTTTGAATTTTGTAGCTTTGATAAGACTGAGACATCGTAATATATTTCTAAACATTCTAGTTCCATCGTTAGTAATATTATAAGAGTTCTAATAAAAATCCATTCAGAACCCGACATTGGGCTTCTGGAGATCTTAGAAATGGATGGCTTGGGAAAGGGAGTGTCGGATCCTCTTCTAGCAGGTTAGAGTACATAAAGTTGTTCCCAATTTGAATTTTTAAACATTAGTATTAACTTATTGTGACAAGAAGATTTTTCTTTTTTTTTTTTTTTTTTTTTTTTTTAAAGAATCTCATAATTTGTTTTTATGTTTTAATATATGTCGTGTCTGTCAATTTTGTAATCAATTAAGATAATAATCACATTATATATGCTAGGTCTCCTTTTGGTACTAAACTTCTGGAGAATGAAGTTGTAATGAAAGATTTTTTTTAATTATATTACTAATATATGCGTAATATTTATATTTATATTATATAATTGTTCATTATTATATGTTTTCTATCACAAATATGTGCTTTTTATTAGATTATTGATTGTTTTTACTTTTTTATTTTAATTTGTATTATTTATTCGAACATCTGTAGTCTTTTTATAAATTTTACGTCAGTTTTTATTGATATATCAACTAATTTGTAGTATCCATATTTTTATGGATATCAATATTTTCATCCTCCAGCAGAGTAACATATATCTTGTAAAACAGTGAACAACTACAATAGTGCTTCGATTTTAATTTTATAATGCTAATTATTATTTTCAGTTTTTGAGAAATTCAACAAAAAGCATTGCACTTTTAAAAATATTATTTTTAAAATATGTTTTTCCTTTTTAAAGATAGTGATCTAAAATACCATTTCAAAAATGATACCAAATGCATCATAAGTGTCTATGCTCATTTCTATTCCCAAATTCAAGCTCTTTGTTTTTGCATTGAAAGGGAAGAGAGAGATTTATTTCGACTATTTTTCATAATCAAGGATATTTTCAACTTAAAGGCATTTTAGGTGCTATTGCAACTTAAATGATTGACATAGTGCTAATGTACAAAATAAGATATAGTGAGTCATACTTACCTACCTACATACACACATACATATATATATGTATATATGCATACATGTTAAGTTGTTACCAATTGTCCCTTGGTTGATGTTAACTCTAATATTATATTAAGTATTTAGTCCACAAGTTATCCATTGATAATGTTTGTCTTAATTTGTAAATAACTTTGGACATACATTTAGCATTGTAGTTAACACTTCAAATATTATATTGGAGTTAACATCCATCTAGGAACAACAGTGAACAACTCATGAATCATTAATTATTGTTCCTTTGTTGATTTGCACCTAACAATATTTCTCCAAACTTCTTTAATATATGAGATGTGTTCCCTTGTTTAAAAGAAGATTCTTGATCAAGGCTAAATAAACGAAATTCTCTCTCAATTCTCTTAATATCTTATTTTCATTTTCTCTCTGATATTTCATATATTTTAATTTATTTTTTTACAATAGATCAAATGTATTTTTACAGCCTAAAAACATTTATACAATTTCTTATTTTCATTAATTAGTAATTTTTAACTATGTAAAACTTAGACTAAACATGGTACTCTTCTAGCTAAAAAGTTACAAAAAATAAAAACAATATAAAAAAATAACCTTACACAAGATTTAATTATATTTGTTAGGTTAAAAGATAATAATAATAATAATGAAGATTAAAGTAAAAGACACATATTTAATTGACTCTATAACACACCAACTTTTACTACTAAAAACATTTTTCTACTATAATAAATGACATTAAATATTAAAAAAAAAAAACTATAGGTAAAGTAAAAAGTAATATGTAGCTTTATATTTTAATGATAGAATCACCAAGATATTTTGTCTACAATAAAGTAATAGAACGAGATCATCCACATTTCAATAAGATAGAACCATGATCGTCGCCAGTATGGATTGATATACAAAACTGCACCAATTCCTACCAGTACAATTATGTAAGACCCCATAAAACTCATATAAAATGTTTCAATGTCAATGAAATCACTATATTTCTTATTGTCAGTTGAGGCTCCTGGCATTTGTGATGGTGGTCCAATTATTTCACAACTTTTGTTCAATGGTGGTCCACAAAGAAAAGGATTTCCCACATAGCAATTTTCTTCAAAGTTAGCAAATTGTGCAATTCTCTGAGGGGTTTTGCCAGACAAGTTATTATGTGCCACAGTAAAAGAACTCAAGAAATTCAACTCGACTAGTTGGGGAGGGATTTTTCCATTCAAGTTGTTGTATGAAAGATCCAAGCTCTCAATTTGTTTGAGCTTAGAAAACGTCAATGGAATTGGTCCGATCAAGTTGTTGTGGGACAAATTTAATGAGTGAATCCTCGTAAGATTTCCAATTTGTTGAGGAATCAAACCTCTTAAATTGTTGCAAGAAAGATCAACCCTAGACATGTAGGTGAGAACTTTTCCTTGATAAGAGTAAGATGAAGTCTTCGTTGTGAATTCTACTATTTCTTCATTCCTTATTTGAATCATCATAATTCTATATCTTCTCAGTACTGTAATATGTGTAGAATCTACATCTACATCACTATTTTTATTATTATCATGGAGTGCAGTTAGTTCTAGACAAGGAGGAATATAACCAGAAAGATTATTATGAGAAAGATCCACCAAGCGTAATTGGTTCAACTGGCATAATTGTATTGGTAGTTCACCCGAAAGATTATTATTTCTCAAGATAAGGTACTTCAAGTTAAAATTCAAATTGATCCAAGTTGGAATGGTACCATCTAATTGGTTATAGCTAAGGTCTAGTGTCACTAGAGAAGAGCTATTAACCAAGAAACCACTTAGTTGCCCCTGAAAACTATTTTTAGACAAATGAATTTGGTTGATAATTGGAAAATTGAAGCAATATGGAAAGCTACCAGAGAGATTATTATCTGCAAGATTCAAAATTGCAAGACGTTTAAGTTGACAAAACTCAAATGGAATTGGACCTTCAAGATGATTATTGGGCAATATAATATCTTTCAAACCTGAAATATTCCCTAACCAACTTGGAAGCCTACCCGAGAGATTGTTATCACTAAGATATAATCCTCTTAAATTAGAAGCATTAGATAAGCTATCTGGTATCTTTCCAATGAAGTTATTGCCATCCAATTGTAATCTCTCCAAATTTGTCAAGTTGAAATTGGAAAAGAACATCTGACCTTGAAAGCGGTTGTTTGATAACAAAAGCAACCTTAAAGAGGGACAACCTTCAACCAAGTGCTCTGGTATCTCGCCGGACATTTGATTGTATGAGAAGTCCAAAACTTCTAGTGAACTCATGTCTCCAATTGAAGAGGGAATGCTACCATCAAAATAGTTTTTGGAAAGGTCCAAAAACTGTAAGCTTGGTAGATATCCTCCTATTTCTTTTGGAATATGCCCACGAAAGAGATTTTTAGAAATATCTAATGAAGTTAAATTCAAGTGAGCATGAGTTGGCAACTGGAAACGTCCTCCAAGAGAATTATTGGCCAGATAAAGATAACGTAAACTTGAATTATTCTCTAACAACCAATTTGGAAACTCCCCTGTCAAGTTATTAGACGAAAGATCAATTACTTGCAAGTTATGCTGATGGTAGAGAAATTCAACAAGTGTACCACCATCTGCGCAACAAAATAATACAATGGTTACCAAGTGGAATTCATGAAGAATACTCGATTTACATATATTTTATTATTGACACTATAAAGTTTCAAGTTTGAAAAGCACCAAGTCTACCACTATGTAGAGCTAAGATGTAACTCTTAGAGATGCATAAACTCAGACATGGCTAGAAATTATGATGTGAAGTGTAAAAGTCATAAGTAAATTAAATTGAGTGAAAAAAATATCTGATACCTAAATTTTTAAATACTATAAATTTGTTTCTAGGAGTTATGATTATTTTTGGATGATGTTTCTAGAAATTATTGCTTACAAGAACTTCTAAAACAGAGTCAATAGAAATACCATTCCTAAAAGGTTAATTAGCTTGAATCTATTATTAAAAATTGAAGTTGCTACTACAAAGAGACAGACAGATTTTAACGTTGATGAGATATCGTGCCTTGCAGTCCACAAGTTGATAAAAATAAAATCTCAAGTGATGAAGATTTTTCAGCAGCCCAGTGATTTGACGGAAGGTGATATTGAGATTCGTATGATCCATGTACAATGATTTCAGATTTATTGTATTTTTCAAATGAGGAAAATCTACAATCAACGTCAAATAGAAAAGACAAAAAAAAAAAAAACAAAGTCAAGAATAAGCATTTAAATCTATCTATTGACTTATAATTATATTTAACTATGAGTAATGTAATTTTAAATGTTAAGGTGCCATTAATTTGACAACTATAAGGTTGTTTACCATAATGGGGACCAATTGCTTCTGATTTGTCCAACTCCTACGGGCCTACATATCGTCCAACATTCTGAGGATGTACTACTAACTTTTGGTAACCCTTTGCTCCAGGTCCTTTTATTTATTTATTTATTTTTTTAATTATTTATTGGCTTCATAATTCATATAAGGATACAATCAATTTCTTTCTTCTCCTCCTGAACAAGTAGACCATATATTATCCTATAGACATTTTAGTAATAATATTTTTTGATAAATAAAATCTAATTTTAATAACAAATATTTCCTATATATATTCATTTTTTTTTTTTATGAAAATGGAATCAATCAACCTTCAAATTTGTAACAGTTCCTTATATCAATCAAACTTTAATAGGGAGAAAGCTTGGGTACAAAAACAATCGACTTGTCTCACTAAAATTATGTTATTAAAATAATAAATATATATTACTATATTTATATTATATGATATGGTTTGAGTGGTTGCACTTGCTACTTCTTTCCCAATCCAACAACAGTAATCATATTTGTAGACTGCAGCTCTTATATTGCAGTTAACCACTTGTAAATTTAAAATGCTCACATTTAATATTACCATGCACGAAATTACATTATGGTAAGTTTAATATAAGTGATGAAATGAGGTTAGTCTAATGGTATTTCTCTCATATCTACACTATAATTATAAAGTGTAAAAGTTGTAAGTAAAATTAAATTGAGTGAAAAAAATATCTAATACCCAAATTTTCAGATGCTATAAATTTGTTTCTAGGATTTTGGATGATCTTTCCAGGAATTATTGCTTACAAGAACTTCTAAAACAGAGTCAATGGAAATATCATTTCTAAAGTTCATTAGTTTGAATCTGTTTCTACTGCAAAGAGAGAGGAGGGAGAGAATTTAACCTTTTTGAGATATAGTGCCGTGCAGTCCACAATTCGATAATGATAAAACCTCAAGTGATGCAGATGTCAGCAGCCCAATGATTTGAAGGAAGGTGATATTGAGATTAGTATCATCTATGTACAATGCTTTCAGATTCATTGTATTTTTCAAATGAAGAAAATCTGCAATCATTATCGAATGAAAAAAAAAAAAAAGAAGTCAAGAATAAGCATATAAATATCTCTCTTGACTTATAATTATATTTGACAGTGAGTAATGTAATTTGAAATGTTAAGGTGCCACTAATTTGACAACTCTGCATTGACAAAGCTAGGAGCAGAGTAAAAGCCACGATGCTATGAGGAAGGCTTATATGTAGAGAAGAGCCATCAAATTACAACTCTTCCGCTTCAATAAAAATTATACGAGTACTTCAATGAAAAAAATGATATACCTTCAGCAGTTGTTTCACTAAAATTATTATGTATGGAACATATATATATATATATATTACAAAACTAAATTAAAAGGAGTTGAGTACTTAGTGACTTACCTCCAATAGTAGTTGTTTCATTAAAATTATTATAGTAAAGGTAAAGTGTCTCTAGGGATGGGAATGAACCCAATAACTGTAATAAGTTGTTCCCATCATGAATGCTAGTATTATATAAATAAAGATCGCTCAAATTTCTGAGACTTGTGTTATCTGCGGAAAAAAAAAAAAAAAAAAAACCTTTAAAAAAGATAATAGTTCAATTATCATTTGTGTGAGTGATTTAACCTAAATGAAAGGACATTATTTCCCCTTTCAAGTATCAATCAAGTCTTGTGTGCATAAGTACCTTTGGAGAAAGTAAATTTGTCAATCTTGTTGTTGCCCATATCCAAAAACTCTAAATTGTTCAAAGAGTATAATTCTGAAAATGTTGAATAAAATTAATGGGAGAACAAAATAAGGCACATGATAAATTTTCTTATAATCCAATAATTAAAACAAAGTAATTAAAGTTGGAAACTGATACATAGAAAGATAGAAAAGCTTAATTACCTGAAATATCAACAATTCCTTTTAATCCATTATCATTTAGATATAATCTTTTTAATGGTGAAAGAGCACCAATAGAGGATAATATGCTATTGTCCAAATTGTTATGTGATAAATCCAGTTCTTCTAAGTTGTTTAAACCTGTCACAGAAGAGAAATCAAACTGCTTATAGAGTTCCAAATGCTCCCCAAAACAATTCATCAACCCATCATCATTCATCAACCAGTCACCACCACCAAAGTCAAAGAAACTGGTTGATGGAGTCGACGAAGAAGCAAAGAAAGCAGAGCATGGTAGAGTGGCCTGGCTTTCAGGCTTTGTTGGCTGTTGTAGAGGTGGCAGAGAACCAGAGAACCAGAAGGCGAACCAGATGGGATTGTAGCCGAACTATCTCTGTCTCAGTTTTTGTTTTTCTTCGAAAATGCTCTGAGTTTGTTTTTGTTCACAAATGCTCTGTTTTTGTTCATAAAACTTGAAAGAGCAAACTCACAAAAGAAATAAAAGAAATTTTATCTTCAATGAGAAAATTGAAAAGGAATCAAATTCAAAGCTTTTAGTATCATTGAATTAGTCATAAATCCAATTCCTTTATGACAAGTTAAATAACTTACTTGGAAAATCAATTATTCCTTTCAATTTATTTAAAGATAAATCCAAATAGTTCAAGTTGCTCAATCTTGATTGTTTGTCTAAACCTGTTACATATATTATAAGAATAAATTATTAATTATTTTATAGTTATCAATAAAATAAATAAAATGTCAAATGAAGTAACTTTGTTATCAATACTAATTAAAACTCTAAATTTATATAGACGTACATGAAAAATAAATATCCATTTTTGAATTATTTATTAGAAAAGGAAACAAAGACGAAACATGGAGTTTCATGTCTTATCCCTCATTGGCAGAGCATTAAAACTTGAACATTAATAATAATTTAAGACAACAAGCAGACTTGAAAAAGCATATGACTTTTCCTTCATGAACAGTGACATGATATGCTTTAAGGCACACTTAAGTTATTTACTGTTAGTCAAGTAAGTCCTCAAGAAATATATAAAAGATTTCTTCTTCATTTAATACACAAGACTTTCTTTCCAACTGGATCAGTATAAAAATTGTAATATTATAACAATGGATTTTGTTTTTCACTATATGATTTTATAATTATTTTTTGAAAATTACAGACGTTGTTCAAACAAATGAACACATAAAAATCCTAATCTAACCACAGAGCCACACAATAAAATTATTTTCGATGAGAAATGATGTTCTTGAATTCATAGCTTTTTTCCTAAAATTGGTTGAAAGTGAATGATGGTACTGTCAAAAAAAAAAAAAAAAGAATTGCTGATTTAATAAAGTAACCAAACTGTGTTTTTGCCGTGCCTTTATGAAATACAATCTTTTCAATCTTATTAGAGTCTAACTGCAGAGTTTGCAAATTGTTACATGAGTCTAAATCTGGAAAGAGTGGTCCAAATATAATTACAAGAGCAAACTCATAAAAGAAATAAATAAATAAATATATAAATATGTATGTATATATATTATCTTAACTAGACAATTGAAAAGGAATCAAATTCAAAGCTTTTAATATCATTGAATTAGTCATAATCCAATTCCTTTATAACCAAGGCTTTTGAGATTGCTTTGGCTCACAAAATAATGGTTAATGGTCTAAATTATGAAATAATTCGTTGACAAGTTATATAGGTAGGTGTTTGGGAAATTAGTTTTTTTAATAATCAACTTAACAAGAAAACAAAGAAAATATAATTGGTAGACCGTACAAAAATATACAAAATGATTAAAACGGACCTTAAAAAAATATATATATGCTGTTTTAAACCAATTTTATTTCTCTCATATTTTCATCATATTTCCTAATTTGTTTTTAAACAATGTTTAAATAATAATGTAAATATCAATTAACTAATTAATAAAAAACAAAAGTTGAAGGACCTGAAGACTATCTCCAGCATTTTGAAGATTATCGTGGTCGAAGGAGGAAGACTGGTTTTTCTCCGGCAATGGACACCTCCTCTATTTTTGAATTGGATTCATTCCTCCTCTTCCATTCTCGAATTGAGGGACAATAGAGGAGGCTCCTTCTCCTCCCGTTGGCATCAACAACCGATGGTGCCACCATTGGGTTTTCATAAATTTTTAATATATTAATTAATTCTAACTCAAAATAATTTATAATTTTTACTTTTAAATATTAAATACTTCAGATTATAAAAAACTTTACTTGAACAGCAATTTAGAAAAAAAAAATAAATTGTTAAACATTATTTTTCCATTAAAATAGGGAGTATAGTGTGAAAATTTCAATGTTTCCTATAGATAAAGTAGTAAGCAAATAGAAAATGTACAGAACCAGGATGATCCATCAGTGATCTCACTGTTTTTATTTATAGTAAAATAATATACAATTGGATTTACAAGAGAAAACCAATCATTATTCTACTCTTCTGGTATCGCCTCAAATAAACTAATCATGATAATAGTTTAAATATTATTATCGATTACCATATACTTAAACTATTATTATCATTCTATTTTATTCTCAATATTTTTGCTAGTATCAATATTACTATTATCCTTAGCATGAATTAACTTCTGCAATAATTAGATTTCAAAAGCAACCCTCAATCAACTTTTCAATTATAAGATAAACAGATTATAAAATAAATTGATTATACAAGGTTTACCAAAATAAATTCATTAGTAGAAGCAATCCTAGACGCACTCTAGTTAGATAATTTAGTTTTTTTCAATCTGTTTTTCTTGGAAACATCAAACAACCATGTTTTTTTAAAATAAATAAATAAATAAGAGAGCTACTTACCTCGAAGATCAATTGTTCCTTTCAAACTGTTATTAGTTAAAATTATCACTTGTAATGATGGAAAAGCATCTAGAGATGATAAAATGTCATTTTTAATATGCTTGTTGCTTTGTAAGCTTAGGTATTCCAAATTGCTCAATCTTGATAACTTATCTAAACCTGTGACACATAAAAGAATATATTATTTTATGAATATTCTTTAGATACCCATTCGCTGCTAAAACTGTAAGGGTATAGAGGTCTTTTAACTATCTTATTTAAAATTTTAAAAAATTAAAAAAATAATTAAAAAAAAAAAAAAAAAAAAAAACCCCACAAAAAAGACAGGTCTGAGGGGGCTTCCAGCAACCACACTGTCTACAAGTCTACAACAACATCAGTGGGGCACCGGCCTCTCTGTCAGCTTCTATATCTTTTATAAAATTTTGTCCTTTTTATTTTTTTTTGGAATTTAAACTTTTTAAATTAATCTAATCATTGTTGTTATCATTGTAGGAGAATGTAGATGGCCTCCTTCTTGTGTTGGAGGAGCTCAATTAAAATCTTACCAAAAAGTTGGCGCTTTAAATTACTTTTGTATTGATCAAATCATTGATGATGATAATAAATGTTGTTATTTGAGTTTATAATTTATTTTCAAAAAATGATTCCATGATTTTGTTGTACCTTTGGGAAATATAACTTCTTCAATCTCACTATACTCCAAATATAGCATTTTAAATTACATTTATAGTAAATATTGATGATAATAAATGTTGATATTGAGTTTGTAATTTGTTTTGAAAACAATTATCACATAGCTGTAAAAGGTAATAAATTTATATTTTGATTGTACCTTTGGAGATTATAACTTCTTCAATCTCATTATAGTCCAAACTGAGATGCTGTAATTTGTTATGAAAGACTACACCTGAAAAGAAACCAACCAAATTTTGGACAAAAATATTAGAGAAATTTTGTTTTAACTGGAAGGGAGAAAAAAATAATAATAACTTACATTTAACTGTTTATTCTATGCCAAACTACAAAAATCAAGATAGTATATATGTGTAATTTTGCTCTTTCAATTCAATTTCCATATTTTCTTTTTCATATTTTCTCCATTACTAAGTGAACCACAAGCTTTTAGCAACAAATTTTGTTTGGGAAGGTTGTTGTACCCTAATAAAACTTTTTGTAGGAGCAAGCAGCATTTGTTAGAATAAATTAAAAGTTATATCATTAAAGTATTATTGCAACAAAGAAAGCAATAATTTTTTAGGAGAAATTTGTACTTCAAATTGATTTGTTCATGTGAGAACAGGTCAAATACTTCCCTTAATCTCACCCTTGTCCTAAAACATAAGGTGTGAATAATTTTCTTTAAATTTAATCATTTCTCCCCTAACATGAAATAATAATAATAATAATAATAATAATGATAATAATGAGAGCTGTGCCTCTGTGCTAAATAGCTACTATATTTTCTTTCATAATATACATAATTTCCATTTCAATTTATATACGAATTCAATTTTCACTACAAGTCTAATTTAATATTTTACTTTTGTCAACTTTACTATTATCCTTAACATAGAAAATAAATTTGTGCAATCTTGTTGTTGGCCATGTACAAAGTCTCTAAATTGTTCAAAGAGTGTAATTCTAAAAGCGTTGAATAAAATTAATGGAAAAACTAAAAATAAGGCACATGAGAACTTTTCTTATAATCCAATAATCAAAACAAACTAATTAAAGTTGGAAATTGATGTATAGAAAGATAGAAAAGTTTAATTACCTGAAATATCAATAATTCCTTTTAATCTATTATCATCTAGATCTAATGTTTTTAATGATGAAAGAGCACCAATAGAGGATAATATGCTATTGTCCAAATTGTTGTATGAATAAATACAGCTCTTCTAAGTTGTTTAAACCTGTCACAGAAGAGAAATCAAACTGCTTATAGAGTTCCAAATGTTCCCCAAAACAATTCATCAACCCATCATCATTCATCAACCAGTCACCACCACCAATGCCGCTACAACAACCACCACAAAGTCAAAGAAACTGGTTGATGGAGTCGAAGCAGAAGCAATGAAAGCAGAGCATGGTAGAGGACTGGCTTTCAGTTTTTGAATTCATAGTTTTTTCCTAAAATTGGTTAAAAGTGAATAATGGTGCTGTTAAAAGAAATGCTGATTTAATAAAATGACCAAACTGTGTCTTTGTCTTACCTTTATGGAATACAATCTTTTCAATCTCATTATAGGTCTAACCGTAGAACTTGCAAATTGTTAGACGAGTCTAAACCTGAGAAGAGTGGTCCAAATATAATTAAAAGAGCAAACTCACAAAAGAAATAAAAGAAATTTTATCTTAACTAGACAACTAAAAAGGAATCAAATTCAAAGCTTTTATTATCATTGAATTAGTCATAATCTAATTCCTTTATAACGAAGACTTTTGAGATTGCTTCTGCTCACAAAATAATGATTAATGGTCTAAATTATGAGATAATTCGCTAAAAAGTTATATATGTGGGTGTTTGGGAAATTAGTATTTTTAATAATCAACTTAACAAGAAAACAAAGAAAATATAGTCTGGTAGACTGTACAAAAATATGCAAAATGATGAAACTGGACCTAGAGTGGACTGACTTTTAGGCTTTGTTGGCTATTGTAGAGGAGGTAGAGAACAGAGAACCAGAGGCGAACCAGATGGGTTGGAGCCAAACTCAGTTCGCGAAGGATGAACTGTCTCTGTCTCTATCTCAGTTTTTGTTTGACAATGTTTTTGTTTAATTTTATGTAACAAAACATAGAGCATTATAAACAGAGAAGAAACATAGAGTTTCACGTCTTATCCGTCGTTGCCTTGAGCATTAAAACTTGAACATTAATAATATCGATAATAATTTAAGATAGCAAGCAGGACTTGAACCAACGTTGGAGTTTCCTCCATGAACTCTAGAACAGTGAATGCGAGGCCAGGGACACGGGGTCCAGTCAGACTTAGGCCAGCGACTCACAAAAGAATCAAAAGAAATTTTATCTTAACTAGACAATGAAAAAGGAATCAAATTCAAAGCTTTTGTATCATTGAATTAGTCATGAATCCAATTCCTTTACGATAAATTAAATAACTTACTTTGAAGATCAATTGTTCCTTTCAATTTATTATAAGTTAAAGATAACTCCTTTAGTGATGAAAGAGCATGTAGAGATGATAATATATCATTGTTGAACTTGTTATATTCTAAGTCCAGATGTTTCAAGTTGCTCAATCTTAATAGACCTGTAACACATTATGAAAATAAATTATTAATTAACATTCTTCATAGTTATCAATAAAATAGCTAAATGTCAATTGAAGTAACTTTATTATCAATACTAATAAAAAAACTCTAAATTTCTATAAACACACATGAAAAATGAATATTCATTTTCAAATTATTTATTAGAAAAAGAAACAAAACTAAACTAAAATTTGAAGTAAAATTTTATCATAAAGATGTTGCAAGATATACACCGATAGAAAGCAAGAGACCTTTGTTTTGAACAAAACCAACTATAAAATTAATTTTTAAAAAACATTAATTATTCATTGATTCTGTAGTATTCACAAGAATAGAAAGCAACACATCACCTTCGTTTTCAATAAAACCGGCTATACGATTCCCATATAAGGAAAGCCATTCTAATTCTTCAAAGACAGAAAATAAAGAAATATTTAGATGTCATTCTCCTGAATTCTCATTCCTTGTATTTCCAAGATAGAGTCTGATCACTCTACCAGTGCTGTTACTGCACTTAAGATTGCTCCATTGACAACAATTGAAGTTCTTCTCTCCATCGATCCAATCTGAAAGATAGTTATAAGGACTACCATTGAAGAAATGTTTAAGTTGCAAAAGAGCAACTCTTTCTTCTTCCAAACAACCCTCACTCAAACACCATGCCAGCGGAACGAACATCAAAACCCACACCCACTTTGAACCCATCTTCTTAATGCGCTTAACAACTAGTAACTACATACACTGGCCGAGACCCATTTTATATACACATTATTTTGCTTTTTTGTTGGACGTCTTTTCAATTTTTTTTTCTTTTTTTCTTAGTTTTTCTGTTACGACATACAATTAACTTGGTCTCCTTCCAAGTCCCATCATTAAATCTCTACACGCATAGTGGACCACTTGCGCTTGACCCCCGGTCAACTAAACAAACATGAGTTGCACACATAGAATCTTTGCTTTTCTCTTGATACACGTGTACCCATAAGTCATCATCTTTGACCACGTAGATTTTTGTGTAAACTTTTATAATTTTTTTCCTTCAAGTCACACTTCTCAATACAAGGAAACTGTCCTGCATATAGTTATTATCCAAATTGTAATTAATTTTTCTTCTTCTTCTTCTGCATCATTTAAATCTCATTGCATTTTCTGTTACATAAAATAAATTATCTTTCATATTTAATTCAAATAAAATAAATAAATTTAATTAATATTTTTTTAATTTTTTAAAGTTAGAGATACTTAATTATAAAAGCACTCATCAAAATTAAAATAATTTTTTTAATAATAATAGTTTCAATACCTACAAAAATAGTTGTAGACAACAAAACTCCTCAATTATATATATATATATAAATATATTATTCATTATAATGATATGATACCAATTAAAATAGTCAGTCAAACATTTTGGTCTATAAAGATCAGGTTTAAAAATGATAAATAACACTATAATAATTGTATCCACTTAAATGTTTTACATGTTTTTCACTTTATTGCATTTTTCCAAACACGTTTTTTATGAAAGACATTTGATTCTAAGTATGGTAGGGTGTAGTGGTATTTTCGGAGAAGGAACTAGTCAACCAAGAGTGGTCTTGGTCACGCCGCGTGAAGATGCAATTCCAAGACCAATGCATGGTGATGGCACTTGAGATTCAATGCCTAGCTAATTACCAAATGACCTGGTATTTTCGGAGAAGGAACTAGTCAACCAAGAGTGGTCCTGGTCATGCCGCGTGAAGATGCAATTCAAAGACCAATGCACGGTGATGACACTTGAGATTCAACACTTAGCTAATTACCAAATGACCCTCAAAGGCCATGTCCGGTATCGTGCTGACCAGCTCTTGGGAGCTAAACATATCAAGCCTAGTTCCTGCAATGTTAGAGCCCAAATAAACAGGCCACTCAGTGGCCCATATGAGACCGTCAAAGGATGAATATATTTACACCCATTAATAAAGTTCAAAATGACCTAAAATAACCTCAGTAAGCCATCCTCATTCCTTCCCCCTTCCTCCGTATCCCTATGTGGAGAAATGAGGATGGGGTACTTGGGGTGGCTTCCTTCATCTCGATCCTTGTTTCCCCATTTTTCCCATTTTATCCATCTCCATTAGCATCCCGCTTGACCCAAAATTGAAATACACAGGTTAAAAACATAATTTACAAAATAATTCTATGAAATTTCAACATACTAAATCAATAACATTTTAAGGATGATCCCAAAAATCATTCGTAGTTTGTCTAAAATTCGATTTTGCCACCTCTAGTTTCTTGTTATATTAAATATTAATTTTATTAAATAAATATTTATGAATTAAAAATACCAAATATGAACGGGAGGAATATTATCGAAATTAATTAATTACTTTATCCAAAAAGAAGAAGATTCATCTAAAAAATAAATGAACTTAGGGGGCATTTGTTAATCAAGAAGGATAAAGGAAAAGTAAATAAGTTTCAGTATGAACGGAACGAAGATAAACTGAAATTAATTTATAATATTACATTCCTTTGTTGCTAACTTTTAGAAATGAAAATTGGAATCAAGTTAAATTTTCTTTTTACTGTTTACTACACTGAAAAATAGGGAGAAAGCAAAATTAATTACAATAATAGTCATGTATGTCACATATAAAAATATAATTTTAATATAAAACAAAAATATTTATTATTTCTTATAAAAATATTATCATGATAATTAACATTATTCTCATTCCTTCATTTTCAATAAAACCAGCTATATTATTCTCCGATAAGTCAAGTGACTCTAGTTCTTCAAAGACAGAAAACACAGAAGCATTTAAATACAATTTTCCTAAATTCTCATTTCTTGTTCCCCAAAGACTGAGGCTGTTCACTCTGCCAGTACTATTGCTGCACTCAATTCTTTTCCATTGATAACAATTGAAGTTCTTCTCTCCATCGGTCCAATTTGAAAGATGGTCATAACGACCACTATTGAAGGAATGTTTAAGTTGCAAAAGAGCAACTCTCTCGTCATCCAAACAACCCTGACTCAAACACCATGCCAATGAAACAAACATCAAAACCCACGCCCACTTTGAACCCATCTTCTTAATGCGCTCAACAACTAGTAACTACAAATACTAGATGGCTGAGACCCATTATATATATACATTATTGCGTCTTTTTGTTGGACATCTTTTCAAATTACTTTTTTTTTCCTTAATTTTTTGATGTTACATGTAATTATTTTTGTCTTCTTCCAAGTCTCATCATTAAATCTCTGCACTTCTAGAGGACACCCCAGGTCAACTAAACAATTATGATATGTACACTATAGAGTCTTTGCTTTTCCCTTGATGCTTGTGTACCCATAATTCATATCCATTAAATGTCTTAATTTATCTTTAACCACATAGTTTTTTTTTTTTTTTTCTTAATTTAACCATGTAGATTTATGTGTAAACATTTGAAATTTTTCGTTCAATTCACATTTCTCAACACAAGGAAACTCTCTCTTTATATATAGTAATTCTATCATCAGTACCTCTTAACTTTTAAAAATTAAGACGAACTATCAAATTCATCCATTATATTTGAATTAAATAGAAAAAAGTGATTTGTTTTAGGAGATATAATACAATGGATGAATTCGATTAATTCGTCCTAACTTTTTAAAATTAAGAGGCATTAATGTTAGAAACACTATATATATATATATATAAATTGTGTATATTTTTTATTCATTGTATTAAAATGTAAACATATTCAATTTTTCCTTTGATTCACGACACTTGCATATGTAGGACCATCAATTTCTTCTGAAAAATTTATATGTTCATTTAAATTTTATAATTTTTTATTTCCACATAAAATTTTCAACTTAACATCTTAAAACGTGGCTTTTCAATTCCTCTATTGATGAATCAATTACAAACTTTATCAAAGTTTTTCGTTAAAAATGTCTTGAAAATTTATATTTTTTGATAACTCAAAGGAGACCTTGAATTTCTATCAACCCAAAAACTGCACCAATTCCATGGTTTTCGGACAAAATTACCTTCTTTTTTTTTTTTTTCTTTTTTCAAAATCAAAATTACTTATTAAAGAATAAATTCAATCTTTAATGCGCCTACTGAATTGGTTCCATTCAATGTTAGTATATGTTACAAAAATTGGTTGTATTTTCTCGTCAATTTGGACTCTATTGCTACTCAGTTTCACTCTTTCCTTAGCTAAACAAGTAATTTTAAAAGTTTTAAATTTTTTATTAGTTATTTAATATAGAACAATGTTATTTAAATAACAAAATTAATCAGGTAAAAAAAAAAAAGTTTCAAAAATTCTATACTTGATAATTCATATCAAATTTTAAATTATTTGGCAGTGTTATATGTAAGCCCTCGAATTTGATTTTACGAGTTTCCTAGGAATAGTCCGTAAGTATCGATTAGAGACCCTAAATGGTTCATGGAAGTGTCTAAGGATATATGGAACCCATAGAAATCGATTTCGATTCGATTGAAGATTAAACAGAAAGATAAAATGGTAAATGAAATTGAATAATTTTTAAGGTGAAAAGGGATTAAATCGAAGATAAGTTTTAATAATTGTAGTCAAAGTAAAATTAAGTTAAAAGCTAAGGGAGAATACCACAATTTTATTAGGACGTGACCGTCATTATATGATTTGTTTGGGGAGGAAATTAGAAGCCAAAAACAATTTGTTTGACTCATAAAAATCAAAAAGATAACAGTGAGCAGAATGAGAAAGAGAGACTGTCGTGCGAGAAAGAAGAGAAAAAGAAGAAGAAGAAAAGAAAAGAAGAAGAAGAGGAAGTCGTCGACGCCGGCCGACCGACCAGACTTTGCTGTCGCCGTCACACATCCAACCCGCATGCAGAATCAACTCGAGCTACCATAGACAGTTGCGAAGCAACCAAGTCAGCCGCTGGCGTCGTCGACCGACCGAACGAAACAGACCTGACCTGCAGACCTAACCCGATCGTGTAAGACTGACACCGATCTAGCTCGTACAGTCGAATCCAGCTCACCGACCGACCAGCCAAGCTCCACCAGAATTGCAGCAGATCGCGCGAGGTAGAGAGTGGAAGAGAACGACGATGAGTTACCGTACGACCACCTACAGAACCCGACGTGAAACTCGCCTGATCCACGCCATTTTCAACTGCAATTAAGCTCGATTTCAGCTCGAAACCAGTGAAGAACCCAGCTGAAACTGGAACCAGAATAGAGAAGGTAGATCGAGGAAGAAGAATGAGAGATCAGCCGCGAGAGAGAGGGATCGCGTGAGGGAAGAAAGGAAGAGGAAAACCCAGCTGTTTCACGCCCCAAGAACAGCTCGAAATTAGTCCCGAAGTGAAGTCAACGCGAGAGGAAAAAGGGGTAAGTTATTCAATTCAAAATTGTTTTGCGTTGACGATTTTTATCAGTGATTTAAGTTGAGTTTGAATTGGATTTTATTACGATTTGTTATTGATTGATGTTGAGTATATATGAGTTGAAAAATAAGCGAATTGATGTTGATTGGGAGCTTAGGAAACTACGAAAATATCAAGGATTTAAATAGAAACCAAATCGTGCACTAAATTAGTTTAAATAACAATTTTGTAAATCGGCTCATATGACGTCTGTTAAGAGTTCGGATGACCCTAATAAGTTTAATTAGGTGCATTGAGATTATTAAAAGTCGAAGATTAAATTAAGGAACCAAAAATGGAGGATTGCGCCTAAAAAGGGTTTTTTAGGGGCAATTATGTAATTTTAATTATTTCACGTTTCCAGAAGTTGATGCGAACGCAAATTTTACGTATATATATATATATATATGTTGTGTAGGTGACAAACAAGCTAGTGGAGCAAGGGAAGAGCGCTAGGGAGCGTTTTAGAGCCTTCTACATAGCTATTTGGAAGTGATAATTAAGGTGAGTGTCAAACTGATTTTTAATTCGTTTTGTGTTACTTGGATTTATGAATGAATGTTTCATGCATGTTTGGATATTTTGATGAAAGCGAAATATGATTTAAATGATACATGGCATGGTAATAGATAATATAGGTTTTGTATTTTCATTAAAACAATGATTTCTATTTTGAATTATATATATAATGGATTGTAATTTTATAAAGATGAAAATAAAACATGTGGACTTACCCAAGAGTATCAGATTATTACCGACTTGGGTTGAGTATCCGAAGCGTGTATTGGTAGAGTTAGTAGCTATCAGTATGTCACTAACTTTACTAACCATGAGAGGTACCCGCAAGGAGTCGTGTCGATCAGATGTCCGAGAGATTAGTCCAATGCACGTAAAGGGTATATTATTAGCTAGCTTACCCGAGCGAGATAGAGTTCTGCTCTGTAGCGATGTAGGATTCCGCTACATGAACCGGACAGAGCGATGTAGGATTCTGCTCTATACTAGGGTGCCATGTGGCACGGGTCACTATAGGTTGACGGGAGCCGGATTGGTTGGCTGGACACCTTCGAGCGGAGTTGGACCATATCTGGTTTATAAAAAGAAAAAGGGTTTTAGAATAAAAATCCCGCAATCATAGATGATCCCTTTATGAAAAGGAAAACCGTGCAACATGTGTTTTATAATATTAATGCATGAAATTAATTTTAAAATAAATGGATTTGAATGATTAAACTGTTTTAGGGAGGTTTTTTTTATAAAAATGTGGTTTTAAACATATTATATGATACTCACTGGGCTTTCAAAGCTCACCAAATATTTTCTGCATTTTTAAATAAACCACCCCAGGCACAGGTGCCATAGCTGCAGAATTACCAAGAGACAATACTAGGCAGCCACGGCGATAGTGCTGATATAATTTCCTATTCCTATCTTGTTTGATTTAAGAGATGTATATATTTTATTATCTCTACATGATTTTGTAAATATCATTTTATGGATTTAAATTGTGTTTTTGGGAGTAAATTGATGCATGACCTATGATTTTATTGATAATGAATTTATAAATTGAAAAGCGAACTTGTGGTTGTGGTTGTGATGAGAAATGAGAGCCTGAGGCTCTGTAGTTTGGGGGAAATGATTTGTGACATTTTAAAAGTGTTAAATTTTATAATTTGCAGGGTGACTAAGTTTGAAAAACAGGCGGGATGCTACCCACATTTTTATAAAATATTTTGTAAAGGTTTAAAATAAAAACGAAAAATTTCCCCTCGTTTCCGCTGTTTCGAAAAAGTTTAAGAAAGAATACGGCTTAGCCTTGCGGGTGATCTTTTAGTTGAGCACAAGGGCTAGCTGGAGGGTCACTGTAGGGTACCGACAGATCGCCTAGGGAAAGGGGTCTATCACTATATGTAAATTTGATGAAAATCATGGCAAAGACAAATAATTATGCAATTTGTATTTGCTAATAATTTTATTGCAGTCATACCCTCATATGATGAAAGGGCAAATATTAAGAGTTTGACATTTCTCATCGTCCCAACAATATATGGAATACATCTTTTGGAACTTGATTTAGGTGCAAATGCATCTATCTTTTCTAAAGTTCACACTACAAGAAAAATACATGTTAATTACACAAAATCATTTTAAAAAATATATATATAAAATCATGATTGTTTTGAAATTTCTCATCATGCTATTATAGTTTTTAGAAATCCTAATAGTTTTAATGATGGTTTTAAATGTCTTCATAACTCATGGTTTTAAAAAATTCTCATAATTATGTGATGTTTGAAAATCGACATGAACTTAAAATGGTTTTTCAAAATCCTCACTTCTTTTTGGTCGTTTTAGAAATTAGTTTTAAAAAATAGGATGTGTTTAATATAATATTATTATCTTAAAAACTAATTATGAAATCTTATGTTTTTGAGCCAACTAAAATGAGCATGTACAATTATAAATGTCGATATCAAGCATTTAAACCACTAAATCATTACACAAATAATAGAAAATTAAATTCAAAATTAGTGAGAGAGAATTTCTTAGGTAAGAAATTGAAAAGATATGTGAATTGTACTATTATGTTATCAATGCTACATCACCCTTGTATATGCCCTTTCATGAGGTAGCTATTGTGTCTACAAACTAAAATTACTTAATGATATTGTACTATAATGCATGGAGATTAACAATATTTTTGAATTTATTCCTGTAAAATGATAATTAAACAAAACTAGTTTTTAACTTATATGTGACAATATACTAGAGTTACATCCACTAAGGCAATAATTATTGTAAATTCATGTGTCATGTGTCAACCTCAAGTTTAACTTATATGTGACAATATACTAGAGTTACATCCACTAAGGCAATAATTATTGTAAATTCATGTGTCATGTGTCAACCTCAAGTCTTAAATACTATAATTGGTTAATTTTCTATTAGCTTAAACTTTTGAATATGATGCTAACTAACACTATGAAAATTCTATATCTTTCTAGAAAGAAAATTTTGCAAGAATATATGCATAACAAAACCATTGTATCAAGGGTAAATATATTGGCACCTATTAGACATATTTGTACATTCCACTATTCAAATTTGAAAAGTAGTCTGTATTATGAACAATGTGTAACATGTGAAATCAACAACACCTAAAAAAAATATCCTGAAAATTTCTAAAAATATAACCAATTTCGATGAAACTTTCTGAAAAATACCATTAAAATATAGAACTTCAAGTACATATATTAATGTTATGGATTATCAAGTTGTATCATTAAAAAAATCAATCAATTTAGAAAATAGGAACAGATAGAAAGCCAAATATAACAATTTACAAAAATCATATTCTATAAGAACAAATAAATAAATATATATATATATATATGTATTTCAAAAGGGAAAAAGACACAAATATATAATAAGGTATAGAACTTCAAGTACATATAGTAATGTTATGCATTATGCATGATCAAGTTGTATCACAAAAAAAATCAATCAATTTAGAAAAAAAAGGGATAGAAAGCCAAGTATAACAATTTAATAAAATCATATTCTATAAGAACAAATAAATAAATAAATATCTATTTCAAAATGAAAAAGACACAAATATATAATAAGGTATGTATATATTCACTTAAAATTTAAAACATAAGTTTCTTTATATTAAAATTCATTGCATAATTTCGTGCACTTATTGTGAATAGACATTAATATGAGTCAACTGACTTTAGTCATTTCCCCATTTTCCATGAAACTACACTAGTTTTTCTTTTAGGATAATTGTATTTTCATTCCCAACTCATCACATAATATCACATTTTTACATGACATTTGCTTATTAGTCAATTAGGTTCTCAACTATCCAAAAATACTTCACTTGATCCTTTCATTAATCAAACAAAGATAATAACATCGAAGCTAATGTTAAAGTCTACTCACCCTAATTTGTGCATGTGACACGTGACATTGATTTTAAATTTAAAAATTGATAAATTTTTAATTTGTAATTCATAAAATTATTAAATGAAAATTAGAATAAAATAACAATATTATAGTTATCTTTTTTTTTTTTCAATTTTCCAATTGTCTAAACTACGCAATATGATGTAATGAATTATTACATAATAATTGGAATGACATTTTGTTGAATCTCTTTTTTAACAAACTTTCTTCAAGTTTTCGTTTTCTTTTTTATTTGATCTCCATAAGACACTTTATTTATTTATTTATTTATTTATTTTGGGGATATTACATATAATAAACTAGCATTTTCTCAGAGTCTTATCATTCTGGTTAAATATACATACTACGTGCATACACACACACACACACACAATATATACATATATGTATATGTATGTATGTATGTAAAATAAAAATCAGACAATAATTCTTTTTTTTTTTTTTTTTTTATTATCATATACTACATTTTACTACACAAATTAAAATATTGCAATATGAATATAATTATATTTTTTATAACTGTGATTAAAAGGGACTTAGATTTTCTCCATACCTAAGTGTTTTTTAAGTTTTCTAAAAAATATGTGATTGATTATTTGTAAAGTAAAAGTGGGAAAAAAGTACATCCAATCATTTATTGTAATATTTATATATTACGAGATTAGAAAAACTTAAGTGAGACCTTCCAAATTAGTTTTAAAGATGGTAAGTTTTGAAAATAGACTATTAAATTCAAAAGTTTAAGACAATAAAAAAGAGTTCAACAATAGTATAAAATATATTATAATATGTTTTTAGAATTGACTCTTACTCGTTGATACGTTATTTATACTCTTTTGAGATTTCTAATAATTAATGTGATATATAGTTACTTTTATTGGAATTGACAACCAAGTGCTATATATCCTATGCTTGTATACTTTATATCGACAACTTGCAACACAATGATGACTCTAACCATTACAATCTTTGAAATAAAAATAATAATATGTATATCTAACATTGTTTGATGAAAGTTTTTAACTTAGGAAAAAAAAACTTTCAAACAAAATTATTATATAGGACAATAAAGAGTAATCTATAAAATCAAAATTTTGTAAGTTTGTTGTATAGATCATGATATAATATTGATTTCATGTTGTGATAGCTTCTTAAAATTTTGTTTGGATTGAGTAGTATTATTAAAAGCTAAAATAATTTCTAACAAAATAAGTTATCCTTTGCACTTATATTAATATAAACCTTATTATTTTATCATAAATCAAATGTTACTGTACATTTTAGACTCTTAATCTTTAGATTAAAATGCTATATATATACATGAGTTTACATATTTTAAACTCTTCTATTTAGATTAAAATACTGTATATATCATTAATTCTTTGAGTTAATTGGCAATAAATTAAATAAACAACGTAATTGAACTTCAATAACCTAACCATAACAACCACAGAAATTTTGGTAATGCATTTTTACCATTCTTTGTAACAAGTATCAATAAAATACTTTCTTTCATAGCAACATAATTCATCTAAAAGAATCAATAAGACAATGAAGCTTTGCTAACTAGATCAAACAAATAAAAAAGAAAAGGAAAGTAACTTTGAATTAATCAAATCATATGAGTATAGACTTCTCCAACGACTCCAACATATGAGTATAGACTACTCCAATGTCAATTAGTCTGTTAAACACAAACTTTTGGACTCATATGTTTATGTGGGGGCAACTTACCCTAGACTTTTATGTCTGGAAATGAAAAATCAAAGTCTTTGTTAAAGTTTGGTTCCGATGTATGGAGTGATGATAGAAAAAATGACAAACTGAACTGTAATTCTATGAAGCTAGACTTGTACGTGGAATAATAGAAATAATAAAAGACAACAACTCTTGTTCTTAGTCAAGGTCTAAGTGATCAATTTTTTGGAATGAGCTAGAAAGATTGTTTGCATTTGACTCTACAAATAATCTTTAATACAAATGCCCTAGAATGCTCGGTTAATAAAAAATTCGTGTCTTTTGAGTTCATATGAAAAAAGTGTTATATATATATATATATATATAACTTTTGAATTAATCAAATTATATAATTATAGACTACTCCAACATATGAGTATAGACTACTCCAATGTCAATAAGTCAATTACACATAAACTTTTGGACTAGATGTTTTCGTGGGGGCAACTTATCCTAAACTTCTATGTCTAGAATGAAAAATCAAAGTCTTTGCTAAAGTTTGGTTCCGACGTATAGAGTGGTGATAGAAAAAATGACAAGTTGAACTGTAATTTTATAAAGCTATACTTGTAGGTGGAACAATAGAAACGATAAAAGACAATAACGACTCTTGTTCTTAATCAAGATCCTAGAGATCAATTGTTTGGAAAGAGCTAGAGAGATTGTTTGCATTCAACTCTATAAATAATTTTTAATACAAATGCCCTATAATGCTCGGTTAATAAAAGATTCCCATAGTGTATCTTTTGAGTTCATATAAAAAAAGTGTTACATATATATATATATATATATATATAGCTTTTGAATTAATCAAATTATATGATTATAGACTACTCCAACATATAAGTGTAGACTACTCCAATGTCAATTAGTCAATTACATATAAACTTTTGGACTCAGATGTTTATATGGGGGCAACTTACCCTAAACTTCTATGTCTGAAAATGAAAATTCAAAGTCTTTGCTAAAGTTTGATTCCGACGTATGGAGTCGTGATAGGAAAAATGACAAGTTGAACTATAATTCTATAAAACTATACTTGTAGGTGGAACAATGGAAATGATAAAAGACAACAACGACTCTTGTTCTTAGTCAAGGTCCTAGAGATCAATTACTTGGAAAGAGTTAAAGAGATTGTTTGCATTCAACTCTACAAATAATCTTTAATACAGGTGCATTATAATGTTCGGTTAATAACATATTCCCACAACGTGTCTTTTGAGTTCATATAAAAAACCTATTACATATTTATGTATATATATAAAAGACCATCTGTAAACCCTCTATTTTTATTATTGTACGGGTTTCCCAGGAATAGTCTCTAAGTATTGATTAGAGACTCTAAATTAATTATGATGATGCTTACGGTCATAGAGAGCCCATAGGAATTGATTTAAACTTAATTGGAGATTAAACGGGAAGTTAAAATTGATAAATGAAATCGAATAACTTTTAAGGTATAAAGGGACTAAATTGAAGATAGAATTTAATAATTGTGGCCATAGTAAGATTAAGCTAAAATATAAGGTAATAATGGAATTTTCTTAGGACGTAAGTGGAATTATTGATAATTGTGGGGAGGAAAATAGAAGCCAAATATTAGTTGAGTTTTTAAAATAAAAACAAACCAGACCCGCAGCTCTCGCGAAGAAGAAAGAAGAAGAAGAAAGAAGAAAGAAAAAAGAAAGAAGAAGAAGAGAAGAAGGAGAAGGCGACGCCGACCAAGCCACCATCGCCGATGCCGACCGACCAGCTTGCTGCCGTCGCCATCCAACCAACGAGCTCGCCGCGAACGGAAGCCAAACTTGCAGCAAAACCGTGACAGATCGACGTGGAACCGAGCTGAAAACGCCGACGAACCAGCTCCGATCGACGCAGACGAGCTGCTCCAGCTCGACCCGCACGAAGACCAGCTCAAACCCGACCCAAAACGGAGCAAGACCGAGCTGATCCGCGGCCAGAACAGCTCCTCCACGCATGCAGATCGGCGGTGAAACCAGTGGCAAACCGCGGCGAAACCAAGAGGGAAAGAGAGAGAGGAAGAGAAGGGAAGAAAAGAGGAAGAAAACCAGTCCAATCTCAGCTCAGATCCATCTCTAAATCAGTCCAAAACCACCCCAAAATCAGTCTCAAAGCGAAGTTAACGTGAAGGAAAAAGGGGTGAGTTATTTAAGCTTGAAATTGACGATTTTGTTGGTGTTTAAGTTGAATCGAAATGGGTTTTGTTATAATTTGTTTGTTGGTTGGTTTTGAGTGAAAATGAGTTGAAATCTAAATGAATTAATGTTTATGGAGAGCTTAGGAAACTAAGAAAAAAATTAAGGATTTAAAGAGAAATCAAATCGTGTAATAAACTAGTTTAAAGGACAATTTTGTAAATTGGCCCCTATGGCATTCGTTGAGTGTTCGGATGACCCTAATGAGTTTAATTAGGCGCATTGAGATTATTAAAAGTCGAAGATTAAATTTAGGAACCAAAAATGGATAATTACACCTAAAAAGGGTCTCTTAGGTGCGATTACGTAATTTTAGTTATTTTGAGTTTCCAGAAGTTGACGCGAACGTAAATTTATGTATATATATGATGTGTAGGTGAGGAGGATACGAGCAGAGCACGACACAGCCCCTGAGTTTCCATATAGAAAGCTTTAGGACCAGGTGAGTGTCTTTATAAAAATGTTTTTACTATAATTGATTTTAAATGCATGCCAAATTTATCATGTTGATTAGAATATCAAATGAATTTCAAATTGAAATTGTTGCATGGATTATGGGAATGGTTTATATGAAATGTGATTTAATGAGAAATGAAATTTAAATTGAAATGATATTGAAAACCAGTGGTACACCTGATTGTACATTATATATCTCCAGTTTGGGTTAAGTACCTTAAGCGTGCATTGGCTGTGTTGGGAGAGTCTGTCACTAACAGCGGGTGGGACCGTGTCTGTTTAATTGTTTAGTCCTGTGAGTCGCCCAATGCACGTAAAAGGTATATTATTTGCTAGCTTCCACCCGAGCGATGAAGAATTCCGCTCCGTAGTGACGAGGAATTCCGCTATGTAAAAACTGGATAGATGGCCTGATCAATGTAGAATTCCGTGATGGCCTAAGCGATGAAGAATTCCGCTCTACTTTGAGGGTACCATGTGATGAAAGCTATTAATGGTTGGCCTATTTTTTTTATTTATAAATTCTTTGAAAGTTATTATTGCCACCATTATTAAAATATTTTGATAGAAATGAAAATGATGCAACTTATGGATTTAAACGTTATTTATTTGGCATGAAATGAATTTCATTAAATTCCGATTGATTTTTATCATTTCTAAATGAATGATGAATTTCAGATATATCAATTATTCAATCATGGTATTTGATTTTGCATAAATGTTTTAAAAGATTTTTGGGAGGCTATTTGATAAGTTAGATTTAAATGGAAATTATATGACACTCACTGGGCTATCAAGCTCACTATATTTTATATTTTGTAAATAAAAACCTCCCTAGGTATAGGCACTTCAATGGCAAGAACTCTGGATCGTGATTAGAGGAGTCGAGCAGATTGTGCTGTTATTTTTTAAATGTATAAATTTTTGGGATATGTAAATAAATATATGCATGACTTATGAATTCAATTCAATATATTTTCTAAACCATATGCATGTTTGTGGTTGCTTGTGGATTGATAAAAAAATGAGAGCTTGAGGCTCCGTAGTTCGGGGAAATTATTTTGTGATATTTTAGAAGTGCTGAATTTTATAATTTAAAGGGTGGTGAAGTTCGAAAAACAGACGGGATGTTGCCCAAATTTTTATAAAATATTTTGTAAAGGTTTAAAACAAAAATGAAAAATTTCCCCGCGTTTCCGCTGTTTTTGAAAAGGTTCAGAAAGAATATGGCTTAGCTCTGTGGGGGATCCTTTAGTTGAGCGAAAGGGCTAGCTGGAGGGTCACCGTAGGGTGCCAGCAGATCGCCTAGGGAAAGGGGTCTGTCACCATCTCATTGGAACAAAATTCAATTAAGGAGATTTGTACTAACGTGATTAAATTTTAGTACGTGTTAAGAAAATAATTTTTGTAATTTATTTTCGTAATTTATTTTCTGTGTAGCAAGACATATACAATTAATTAAAATGCAAAATTGTTTGTAAATATGATCAAGAGAAAAATCAACCAAGAACAAAGTAGAACTTGGTTTGTCAATGGAGTTGCAAAATGTAACTTCTCATTCAATAAAAAAAAGTTGATTACAGCCACTAATTCTATATGACTTCCTTGTAGAATATACTTAATTTATATGCCCGTAAATCATGGAAAGATAAGTAAATTTTAACAACCTGAACCTGCAAGGTCAGCTTCAAGAATCTTGCATATAAGCAAAGTTTTCAATCACTGTTGTAGTCTTTATATACTAATTTCAACTGATTGATCACAACATTTATTTGTGATCAAGTGATACAAGCTACACTAGCTATAAGATAATGACCAACTGCTGCTTGTATCATAACAATAAAAAATTTAGAACTTCGATTTGGTGTCAACTTTGAAATTGAATACCACTCTGAGAACAAAACTTTCGACGTACTTTCATCGACCTTAATTGAGATGATTGATGAAAGAATCCATGAAATTTAGTCCTTTGTGGTGACCCATTGGCCAATAAAATTAGTTTAAAACAATAGAGCCCTGCATTAATTTAGGTCTAACAATGTTTGGATATTCTTTAAATTCACAAATCAAGTTTTTTTTTTTTCTTAAATGATGTACTTTTGATGATTAAACTATGCTAATTAATTGTATAAATTTTAAATTGATCAAGAAAATCATTATAAGGTAAAGTATTTGTTAAAAAAAAAAAAAAAAAAAAGAAAACATAAAAAGTCTAGTAGCAAAGTATACCAATAGACATCACAGAAAATATGGACATACATTAGGAAAAGTCTAAGTACATATGATAGACCCCTTTCCTAAGGCGATCTGCCGGCACCCTACGGTGACCCTCCAGCTAGCCCTTACGCTCAACTAAAGGATTCCCGCAGAGTTAAGCCGTATTCTTTCTGAATCATTTTTGAAAACAGTGGAAACGAGGGGAAATTTTTCAATTTTTATTTTCAACCTTTACAAAATATTTTATAAAAATTTGGGCAGCATCCCGTCTGTTTTTCGGACTTTAATACCTTGTAAATTATAAAATTTAACACTTCTAAAAATTACAAAAGCAATTTCCTCAAACTACAGAGCCTCAGGCTCTCATTTTTCAATATAACCACAACCACAATTTCATATTTCAATTTATCAACTAAATCATACGTCATGCATCAATTTTCTTCAGAAACACAATTTAAATCCATAAAATGATATTTACAGAATCATGTAGCGATAATAAATTATATACATCTCTTAATATTAAACAAAAATAGAAACAGGTAATCACATCAGCACTATCGCCGCGGCTGCCTGATATCGTCTCGGGGTAATTCCGCAGCTATGGTACCTGTGCCTGGGGAGGTTTATTTAAAAATACAGAAAATATTGGGTGAGCTTTGAAAGCCCAGTGAGTGTCATATAATATTATTTGAAATTACATTTTTATAAAAACCTCTCAAAAACATTTTCAAATCAATTCTATTTATTTTAAATCAAGTTCCATGCTTAATATTATAAAACAATGTTGCACGGTTTTCCTTTTCATAAAGGGATCTCCTATGGTTGCGGGGTTTTTATTCTAAAACCATTTTTCTTTTTATAAACCGGATGTGGTCCGACTCCGCTCGAAGGTGTCTAGCCAACCAATCCGGCTCCCGCCAACCTGTAGTGACCCGTGCCTCATGATACCCTAGTATAGAGCGGAATCCTACATCTCTCTGTCCGGTTCATGTAGCGAAATGCTACATCGCTACAGAGCGGAACTCTGTCTCGCTCGGGTAAGCTAGCTAATAATATACCTTTCACGTGCATTGAGCTAATCTCTCGGACATCTGACTGACACGACTCCTTACGGGTATCTCCCACGGTTAGTATAGTTAGTGACATACTGACACTACTAACTCTACCAATGCACGCTTCTGGTACTCAACCTAGACCGGTAATATCTGATACTCTCTGGGTAAGCCATCGGTTTTATTTTCATCTTTATAAAATTTCAATCCATTTTGTATATATAATTCAAAATGAGAAATCATTGTTTTAATGAAAACACAAAATCATATTATCTGTTACCGTGCCATTTATCATTTAAATCATTTTTCGCTTTCATCAAAATATCCAAACATGCATGAAACATTCATTCATAAATTCAAATAACACAAAACGCATTAAAAATCAGTTTGACACTCACCTTAGCTATCACTTCCGAATAGCTCTCCGAAAGGCTCTAAACTGCTCCTTATCGCTCTTCCCTTACTTCACCAGCTTGCTCGTCACCTGCACAACGTATATATATATGTAACTTTAAGCTCGCGTCAACTTCTGGAAACTCAAAATAATCAAAATTACATAATCGCCCCTAAGTGACCCTTTTTAGGCGTAACTTTCCATTTTTGGTTCCTTAATTAAATTTCCGACTTTTATTAATCTCAATATGCCTAATTAAAATTGTTAGGGTCAACCGAACACTCAACGGACGTCATATGACCCAATTTACGAAATTGCCCTTCAAACTAGTTTATTGCGCGATTTGGTTTCTTTTTAAATCCTTGATATTTTCATAGTTTCCTAAGCTTCCAATAAACTTAAATTCGCTTATTTTTTAACTTATTTTTACTCAAAATCAACCAATAACCAAATCATAATAAAATCCATTTCAAACTCAACTTAAATCATCAATAAAAATCATCAACGCGAATCAATTTCGAATTGAATAACTTACCTCCTTTTTCCTCTCGCATTGACTTCGTTTTGGACTGATTTCGGGCTGTTCTTGGGGCGTGAAACAGTTGGGTTTTCTTATTCCTTTCTTCCCTCACGCGATCCTCTTTCTTGCGGCTGATCTTTCCTTTTTCTTCCCCGATCTATCTTCTCTATTCTGGTTTCAGTTTCGCCTAGGTTCTTCATTGGTTTCGAGCTGAAATCGAGCTCGGTTGAAGCTGAAAATGGCGTGGATCAGCCGTGCTCGACGTTGGGTTCTGCAGGGTGATCAAGACAGCAGCTCATTGTCGTCGATTTCACTCCGATCTGATCTGATTTCGCGACGACGAGCTCGGGTTCTGGTTCGGTCTTGGTTTCTGCTCTATTTCGTTTGCGTTTGCGGTTGGATAGACTGATTTTCGCGTCAGGTATTCATGGTCATCGTGAAGACAACTTGCCGTCGTCGGTTTTACTCTGATCGGTCTGGTTTCACGGCAACAGACCTGGTTCCACTTCGTTTCAGCTGCTCATCGTTTCTGCCATGGAGTTCAGTGAGATCTGCTCGGTTTTACGCGTGTGTGGAGGACTGGTTCTAGCTGCTTGGTCGTCGATCTCGCGCGGTCGGGTCGGGTCTGGTCTGTAGGTCGACGACAACTTCTCTTTCCTCTCTCATTCTCTTCTTTTTCTTCTTCTGTTCTTCTTCTTTCTTTTTTTTTCTTCTTCTTCTCTTCTGATCAACGACAACTTTCTCTCTCTTTGTTTTAAAATCAATTTTTCTTGGCTTCATGTTTTCCTCCACAATAAATCTCAATAATTCCACTTACACCCTAAGAAAATTTCGTTCTCACCCTTGACTTTTAGTTTAATATTACTATAACCACAATTATTAAAATTTATCTTCAATTTAGTCCATTTTTACCTTAAAAATTATTCGATTCCATTTCCTATTTTAACTTCCCGTTTAATCTCCAATTGAGTTTAAATCAAATTCTATGGTTTCTCTATGACCTTAAGCGTCTCCATAAATCATTTAGGGCTTCTAATCAATACTTAGGGACTATTCCTAAGAAACTCGTTCAATATAAAAATAGAGGGTTTACAACATATCATAGAAAGCGTGAATATATATCACATAGATAGTAAGTGTTCATCACTATAATTAAGTCTACACATCATACAATAGTTCCTTTAATTCATATATATATACTATAAACCTAACTATATAAACAAATGAGATATATTAAGTTTTCTTAAAGTTTAATCCATTAGAAGAATTTAACTCATACAAGATGGATAAATGGATATGGTCATGAACTTCCCTGAATACAATTAAAATTCAACTAATTCAATTACTTTCACATCTTACTCAGGTCATGTAACAAAATAGTCTAAGATGTTATCTATTCTCACACCATTAAGCTGCCACATATAACACTTTCACCAATTAGTTTATGAAAATCTAAGCTAGCTAGTCTATGCAAAAGCTTCTTTAATAATACAAAATACCACTAGCCACAATTTTTTTTTTTCCTTCTCAGAAATTAAGAGCTTTAGTTAATTAGTATATGCCTATCTCTTAAATTCCCATAAAAAATGATATTATTCAAGAAAACTTGAGACATACTACTTCCTTTGGAAAATTCTTTTAACAAATTTATCAAGACAACAACCAATCAAGAGCCTAATAAACCTCTGAATATGACATAATTAAACCAAGTCTTTGTCTTGTACAAAAATATAAATGCCAAGGAACAAAAACACAATCAATTTTTATCATTATTTGGTTTCCCATAGACTAATCTTATCCTAGATTAGGATATATCAAGCCATTTGTCTTGATACATGACATTATGTAAATATCAAGAAGTCAAGTTACTTTCAATACAAGCTAAGCTATCAAGTTGCTTCCAGGACAAGGCAAGTGCCTTGACATCATTGGCCTCTAGAATAAAATAATGTCTTGGTTTTTGGTGTGTTTCAGGCCACTTGTTTTTGGCAATTAATATGCATGAAGTGCTTACTTGTCATGAAAATGTGGTGTGAGTAGCTATAATTAAGGGCTATTTCTAAAAAATTCCCCCAACATTTGCCGCAAATGTGAAAGGCACCCTATAGTTTTATTTTGAGTTAAAAAACTCTCTCCATTACAATTCCATTACAATTCCAACAAAAAAGTTATGTTTGAAAGTGAAAGGTCAAAATTGCCCTTGCTTTATTAAATTAAAAATAACTTTTTTCAATTAATAATAATAAAAGCAAAAAAAAAAAATTAAAAAAATCTAAAGACACAAAAGGGACACTTAGGTGGCCTCTGTTGCTTCATCAACAGCTTTTCATCTTTGATGAAGAAACAAAGAGGGCACTTAAGGTAGCTACTAAACAGCCTTAAACATTCCTTAATCACTTCCCAAACACTAATCTAACCATCAATCTTAAGCATTCAAAACCTAATCCCCACACCAAACAACATTCAAAATCGGAAACACCAGTACACCACATACCCAAATTCCTATCACCACACATCAATCCAACACCATCACACCTCATGAAAATTAAAAAAAAAAAAAAAAATCCATCAAATTAGACCCAAGCTATACTAAAAAATCACCAATTAAGGAGAAAACAAAAAAAAAAAAAAAAACAAACGAATAAACTTTATCACGAAATTGGAACTTTCCATCGAATTTAACTTCAAACCATTGAATGCCCAAACGCTCTGAAATTGAATACCACCCCGAGAATAGAGCTTTTGACAGACTTTCATCAACCTTAATTGTGATGATTGATGAAAGAGTCCATGAAAATTAGTCCTTTGTGGTGACCCATTGGCCATTGTAATTAGTTTGAAACAATAGAGCCTTGCATTAATTTAGGAATCAAAGACAAACTTTTGGATTTTATTTAAATTCGCATATTAAGTTGCTTTTGTCTTTGCCTTTTTTTTTTTTTTTGGTACTTTTTGAAATGATGTACTTTTGTTGCTTAAACTATGCTAATTAATTGCATAAATTTTATCAAGAAAATCATTATAAGGTAAAATATTGTTAAAAAAAATTTAAAAAAAAAAAAGAAAGAGAAAACATAAAAAGTCTAATAACTGAGTATACCAATATACATAACAAAAAATATGGACACAGATGATAAGTGTTCATCACGGTAAGTCTATGCATCATACAAAACATGAGTGTATACTAGGAAAAGCATGGATACACACATATCAACTTTCTTAATTCATCTTTATTACATATTCATACTAAATTGATAACAACATCTTTGTTGCATGAGCAGGGATAATATTGAGAAAATATCATTATTGGTGAACATATAATGTAATTTTGTACAATACTGAGAAAATTTCCATGCAACATAGAAAATATATCCATAGAATATTCATTATATTTCCATCAATGAAAAATGAGAACTTGATGATATTTCCTAATACTTTTACTTTTATCTACTTTATATATTTATTTTTTTTCCGTTAAACAAATTATGTATACACATTTTACTTTAATTCGTGTTAATGATAATGAAATCAAAACAAATTATATACAATCTATAATTTTATGAAATCAAATTATAATTTTTTATTTTTTATTTTTAAAAAATTCCATCATGTCATATTCTTTTTTGAAAGCAAGAATTTGGGGGTCAATTTTTTTTTAGTAAGGATACACACACACATATATATATATATATATATTTGTATATATGTATATATATACGTATGTATGTATTTGACTTTTCCAATACACATACATATTATGAATTAATAAATTAACAAATTTTCATAAGGGATAAATTTACAATTAAAAAATTTGATTTTAAAAGCTATAAAAAAGTTTCACAATTTTTATTAATTATTTACAGATATTATATATACAAATATATCTTTTATATATGTAATCTTTTTTCAAAAATTTTAACGCCTAAAAGGGTGAGGCCTATGCCTATTAAACTTTTTAATGTTTTGGAATTTTTGGCTTTCTTCCACAAACTTGTTCTCAAGAGTTATTCTACTAAAAAAGTCCATCAAATTTTTCTACGTGTATGGAGTTTATTGCATTTTTCTACTCTTGGGTTTTCAACTTCAATTTTACATCAGCCATCAATTATTTTCTTGTTTGTTTGATACGGCTGTATCTAGAATCTTATAATTAATTATATCCATTCAAAAGTTTATTAAACTTTTCACATCAATCATCGTTTATTTTTCTTGCTTGTTTGATATAGTTGTATTTAGAATTTTATTATTAGTTGTATCCATTCAAAAGTCTATTAAATTTTTTACATCAGCTACCATTTAGTTTCTTGCCTGTTTGACACGATCTGTACGTATTTAGAATTTTACAATTAGTTGTATCCATTCAAAAGTCTATCAAATTTTCTATATGTTTTGTAACTTTTTGTTTTCTTCCATACACTTATTATCAAGAGTTGTTACACTCAAAAAGCTTATCAAACTTTTTATGGGTGTGGAATTTATTGCATTTTTCCACTCAAAATTTGTCCACTTGATTCTTGTATCAATTGTTTTTTTTTTCTTGTTTATTACAATTTCTTTCTTGTTTCCTAAAAGTCTTCAAACTTTACACATGTTTTGAACTTTCTTGCTTTCTTCCGCACACTTATTATCAAGAGTTGTTACACTCAAAAGCTTATCAAACTTTTCTATGGTTGTGGAATTTATTACATTTTTCCACTCAAAATTAGTCAACGAGCTTATCAAACTTTTTATGGGTGTGGAATTTATTTCATTTTTCCACTCAAAATTTGTCCACTTGATTTTTGTATCAATTGTTTTTTTTTTCTTGTTTATTACAATTTCTTTCTTGTTTCCTAAAAGTCTTCAAACTTTACACATGTTTTGAACTTTCTTGCTTTCTTCCACTCACTTATTATCAAGAGTTGTTACACTCAAAAAGCTTATCAAACTTTTCTATGATCGTGGAATTTATTACATTTTTCCACTCAAAATTAGTCAACTTGATTTTTGGGTCAATTGTTCTCTCTCTCTCTTTAGGTCAATTGTTCTCTCTCTCTCTCTCCCTGTTTACTACTTACTTCTTTTCTTTCTTGTTTTCTTAAAGTTTACGAAACTTTCCACACGATTTGGAATTTGTAAATTTTTTTCAAACACTTGTTATCACGAGTTGTCTCACTCAAAAGATGTACAAAACTTTTCTACATATTTTGGAATTTATTGTATTTGTCCACTTACAACTTATAGACTTTGAATTTGTCATCACCCTTTATTTATTCATTTATTTTTGTTTCCTGTGCTACTCTCATAATCTTATTATCAGTCCATCCAATAAAAGCCTATCAAAATTCTTATAGCATCTTGAAATTTTTTTTTTCTTCCACGCAACACATTATCAAGAGCTATATCCAATCAAAAAGTTTTATAAACCTTTTCTGTATTTTGAAATTATTGCATTTTTCCACTCATTAATTAAACACTTTAGATTATTCTTTATTTGTTTCTTGTTTCCAATTGGAAAAATGGAAATTCGTTAACTAATTATAGTATATTCTTTCTTCTTTTGGATGTTCCATCCAATACAGTGATCACAATTTTAAAGGTTGTTTCTTATAAGTATATTTATAGATTTTACTACTAAATAAATAAAAATTCGTGGTTGCAAGCAATATAAAATTAATTAAACACCAAAACCTTACTTGTTCAAGTAGAACTAAGGTTTATTGATAAAACAAGCTGATTAATAAGATTGAAAATAAATAAATAAATATATATATATATATATAACTGTTAGATTCGTCTAATAGCTAAAGTTGAAGTTTTATTAAATTTGAACCTCCAATTGAAAAAAAAAAAAAATCATTAAACAAATATTTTTTGGTTACCAATTAACTTTGACCGCACCAATAAGATTTTATTTTTTTTCAAATTTGTTTAATTTTTTCTTCTCTAAAGCATTGGACTTGAATCCAAAGGACACCTATTATCATGTAATTGTTTAGAATCCTTACTATAACATATGGCCCCAAATTCAAAAGTAACCAAATATGATATAGGTGAAGATTTTAACAAGATTTGCTTAAAATTATCACTACAAGCAAGATTTGTATTTGATGAGTAAGCTAGAACCCAAACCGCCCTTCAACAAGATGGAGGATGAAGGGACAACCAATTTACTAAGAGTTATGATGTTTAGAAGACAAATTTTTATTTAACCCAAATGCATACATTCCAATTAATTTAATACAAAGCAGGTTTACTTTAATATTGCAAATAATTGGTACTATAATATTACAATTAATTAACTTACAAGAAAAAAAAAAAAAAAGTAATTTCAAATCTTAATGCTTTCAAAATTTCATCTAAAAAATTGCATTCAAATTAAGTTTGACAATTTTTTTTAATATATATTGGATTTACATTCTTTACCAAATATCATTATAGCTACGGTAGAGATATGAATACTTGTATTGTAAATGATGTTCTATCCATATAATACACAATACTATAACTGAAATGCTAAAGGATAGTATAGTATCTTTTATATGGATAGTGAAAATTTTATTAATGCCATAGCAATACCCTTAACATTAAAATTACTTGATACGCAATTTGATTTAACGATACACATGCTTAAAGATGCACATATTTGTTCTACCAAATGTATAATTTAATGGGTACCACAAATATGCTTATATGCCACACAATATGTAGATTGTTTATCTAAGTTGTAAGTGGTAGCATATAAAAACGAAAAATTCCAAGGTGAAGCTAGACCTCTAAATGTAAATAGTAAAATTATTTGGAGAGATTTTTTGCATTCAATAATTAAGACACTCCTTAACTAAGAAAAAAAAAAAATTTATAATACTCTAATTTTGTGTTTGATGCCACATATCTATTATTTGTAAGAAAAACACAATTCTTAATGTATGAAGTTCAAATGAAAATTAAATTGCAGAAATTTTAATAGTGTGAGTTTAAAGTAAGAACTGAAATAATCAAATATAATGAGTTACTTTAAGTTACAAATTAAGCTTCTCCATGGAAGTGATAAGAAAAATCAAAAACATCAACTCATATGAATTTGATAGTTCGTATATTAATTAGATTGGTATTAATTAATGAGGTCCCTTTTTCCTTGGATCCCTTCATTATAGGGTTCATCAAAAAGGTGTAACCCAATGGCATGATTCAAAAGAATTGTACAACTCAAACACGGGATCGGCTGTGGTACAAACAAAAATTTTGTTGGTATCATACAAACACACTCTGGCAGCCACAGTGAAATATGTGACCTGCAACCGGTTGCTGTAGATCAAATATATTATTTTTATATTAAATAATATTAAAATAATAATAATTAAATAATATATGAATATAATATTTTATTATAAAATATAATATTATGTTAATATTATTATAATAATAATTTATTACTAATATTTTATTATTAAATTAATATATATTATATTTTAATTAAAATAATATATAAATATAATATTATATTAATTTTTATTTATTATCAATATTTCACTTTAACGTCGAAGTTGTTCATTTAACAACTACAACATCATTCTTAACAATTACGTAACGTCAATTTGTTGAAACTAATGTTGAAGTACTTAACTTATCAAGTTAGACGTAAGAGTAACGTCTAAAATTGTTAAAAATTAACAAAAATTAATGTATGACATCAACTAACGCCTAAGTTATTAAATTAACAACTCCAACGTCTCTCTTAATAATTATTGTAACATCAACTTATTAAAACTAACATCGAAGTTGTTCATTTATCAAGTCTAATGTTAGGGTAATGTCTAAAGTTGTTAAAAGTTAACAAAAAGGATGTTAAGACTAACGTTGAAGTTGTTCATTTGTCAAGTCATATATTAGGATAACATCGGAAGTTGTTAAAAGTTAACAAAAAATACGTATGACATAACTAACGTCCAAGTTGTTAACTTAACAACTTTGACGTCCCTCTTAATAATTATTGTAACGTCAACTTGTTAAGACTAATATTGAAATTGTTCAATTTTCAAGTTTAATGTTAGGGTAACGTTTGAAGTTGTCAAAAATTAACAAAAATGGATGTATGACATCAGCTAACGTCCAAGTTGTTTCCTTAACAACTCCGACATCCGTCTTAACAATTACCGTAACATCAACTTATTAAGACTAACTTCAAAGTTGTTGATTTGTCAACTCCGACGTTAGAATAACGTCTAAAGTTGTTAAAAGTTAACAAAAAGGATGTATGACATCAACTAACGTCCAAGTTATTTTCTTAACAACTCAGACGTCGATCTTATCAATTACTGTAAAATTAACTTGTTAAAACTAACGTCAAAGTTGGTCCTTTGTCAAGTCGAATTTTGGGATAACGTCTGAAGTTGTTAAAAGTTAACAAAAAGGACGTATAACATCAGCTAAGGTTCAAGTTGTTCCCTTAACAACTCCAACATCCTTCTTAACAATTAACGTTACATCAACTTGTTAAGACTAACGTTGGAGTTATTCGATCGTCAAGTTTGATGTTAGTATAACATCTGAAGTTGTTAAAAATTAGTTCAAGGTATGAAGTTTCCATCGCAGGCTAATTGGCCCGTTGTAGATGCCGTTATTCATTATGGGCATCTAAAGTTGTTCGCTTAACAACTATAATTTCCTTCTTAATGATTAACGTTATGTCAACTTATTAAGACTAACATCGAAGTTGTTCAGTTGTCAAGTTTGACATTAGTGTAACGTTTAAAGTTGTTAAAAATTAACAAAAACGGACGTATAATAACTGCTTATATCTAAGTTTTTCACTTAACAAGTACAACGTCATTCTTAACAATTAATGTTACATCAACTTATTAAGACTAACGTCCAAATTGTTCAGTTGTCAAGTTTGATGTTAGTTATTAATTCTATTAATTATATTAATTTTTATATTATTGAATACATTAAAAAATAAAATAAAATTATAAGGAACTTCAATAAAATTTAAAAGATTTTCATAAATAAAAAAATAATAATGATAAAAAGTTATCCTTACAATTCAACTTTTGAACATACATTATGATGAGATTAAGATATAGTAAATTTATTTTTTGTTAGATTAATATTCTTACTTGTAATTGAATTGTAAATTAATTGATAATTACTTTTGGATACAAATTTGAAATGCAATTTAGTTATAATTTATTTTTTAAAAAAATTAAAAATTGTTAGACAAGTTCTTACATTAATTATATGACTTTTTATTATTGAATAACATAAAAGATTAAATACAATTATACACCAAGTATGCATAATTTAATATTCTTTTTAATACCTAATATCCCAACATAAGATTTTAATAAGTATGCCACAATTAAATCTAATTTAGTGAAACATCCTCAAGTTATAATATTTCACACAAACATAAGACTAAATGTAAATAATTACGTCGTGTTTGGAGTTCTTGAATATCATTATTTCATAACTTCCACATATTTTTTATTTAAAAGAACATATAAAACATGCGACATAAGTTTTACTTGCCAACTAGAATTTTACCAACACCATTACTTATATCAATTTTAACGACAATATGAATTTCAACCCATAAAAAATTAATATAAAAGAAAATAATACTTTCCCATTTTTATGTTAATAAATTCAACCACAACATTGTAACTTTTCGGAATAAACACAAGGTCTACATTAAATATTCTCAAACCAAATAAAATAGTCTGTGCTTCTGCAATTGCTGGAGATAAAGAGACCTCAAAATTTTTAAAACCTGAAAGCATTATGTTCACCCTAAAATTTTGAACAACCACACCAAGACCAACCAATTTTCTTTCCACACAAATTGCAATGTCATTATTTAATTTAAAACATCCTTAACTAGGTGGCTTCCATTGGATAAGAGCTGAAACAACTGGAACCTTCCAGGCTAGATTAGAACTATGAAAATCCACAAGAAAAGAATAGGATTAGCAACATCTTTCACTGTAAGAAGAGGAAAACAATGAAAAACCTTATTCCTTCTATCCTTGTTTCTTCATAAAATAATAACCGGAAGCTCAAAATCATCGCCTCGTAACATTTTTTCCTTTACTAACTGTTTTCTCACATCTGATGAGTAAAAAACAAAAATTAAAAATAATAGAACTCCTCATAATGGATATTTCAGTAAAATCCACCAAATATCCCCAAACAACTCTCCAAATGTAAAATGCTAATTTAAACTCTTATCAATATTAACATACCTCAAAATAAGGATCATAAACCCCTGTAGAGAACAATGTACCTGATACTAAATATAAAAAACATAAAAATACTTATCACCATAAAACATAAAAAAATGTCAAAAAACATACCGGCATAGCCAGCTTGTTTCCTGCATGTGATCCACCATTGATCACATTGAAAGTAGGGATAGGCAAAACCAACTTGCTGTTACCAGCAAGTTTAGCAATATGCTGCACTCAAAAACATCAAATTTTCAATACTAGTCACCTAGAAAATTCCAAATAAAGTAATAAATTGGGCAACAAATTTAAATACAAAAACAAACCTTGTAACGAGAAATTTTCTTGACATGGGCTCCAGCTTTGCAAACTGCAAGAGACACTGTCAGAATGGCATTGGCTCCAAGCTGTAATAACCAAATCAATTTCAATGGTCAACATTCAACAAAATATGTATATAAAACAAAAATAAAGGAAAATCAACCAGAAACCTTTTGTTTGCACCAACCCCATTCGTTAACAGTTCCATCAGGTTGTTAAACCATGTAATTGTCGATGACAAAGTTTCATGACAAAGTTTAAACTCAACTTATTACAATCTAACCAGCAAATTGCCAATAAATTACCTTAGTTCTCAATCTTTTCTCAAACCACGTCTTAATTTCTTCAACCTGAAAATACAAAGGAAGAAAACCAAGATAATATTCACTACCCAACATAAAATATAAACAGCATAACCTTCTTTTGTAGAAGGAAACAAAAGCCTTAACCTTCTTTTGTGAACAGTAAGTGACAGACCCCTTTCCCTAGGCGATCTGCTGGCACCCTACGGTGACCCTCCAGTTAGCCCTTACGCTCAACTAAAGGATTCCCGCAGAGCTAAGCCATATTCTTTCTCAACCTTTTCGAAAACAGCAGAAACGAGGGGAAATTTTTCATTGTAAGCTCTCCCAAGGATGGGGCTTATATTTATCAACCCACAATTCATTTGCTCTGCTCCTTCCAGAACCCAAATCATGTTTCCATTCTCATTCAGCTTTGATAGACCAATTTGAAAGATGGAAAACCTTTGCAATGGTGAAAAACACCACCACTGTTAGAGAGACCACCGTTAAACATTCGTCCAATAGTTGCCTTTAAGGCTGAGAGAATGAAAACAATGAAGAAGCTCACTTGGAGAAAATTATTCTAAAAAGTAACTTGATTATTACAAATATTAAATATTCAACATGCTTTCACTTTTTTTCAATATCAAAATTTTAGTGAAAAATAAGAGAACTGATGAGCAACAATCAGGAAAGCCAAAAGCAAAAACTTGACTATAGGAGAAGTTGCTTTCAAATACAGGGGAGATCCTTTCCATCAAACAAAACCTGGTAAAGAAGATCCTCCTCAGAGCTTCTGCTATACTTGTTTTGGGAGGCTCTGCAGATACTTACTGCGTTAGAAAATTGGACAATTCTTCATTAATTTAAATGCAAATTTTAATATCAAAAATACAAAGTATACCCCTACCACAATAACATTTTCTTAATCCAATCTCAGCAAAGGAACCAAGAGTTGCACAACAGCCAAGTCCAAACATGAAAAAAAGTCATCACCTGCCTGTGCTATTACAGTCTTTAATACATATGCTATAACTTGACCTCAGACATTTTACCACTGCAATGCTACACACAAGAAAAAAGCAATAACAGGAAAAAAGTAAACAAACAAAGAGGAGGAGCTAGCATGTGCCAATCAGATTGAATTCTTCTTTCCTCCTGTCTCTATTCTTCAACCAATATTCGACCTCTGTTTATATTACTGCAGTGAAGATGTGACTAAGTAATATCAAATGAAAATCATAAATAACAACAATGTCATACCGGCATATACCTTGAATCCATTCAGAAGTTCATCAAAATCTTCAAAACACACTCCAATCTGCATCATACACACACAACCATTCCTTGAGAGCAAACACAATCAACAATTATCTAACACAACAACCAACCCAATATTCCACAAAGCAAGTTCAAAGTTCAATATTCTCCATTTAATTTCTATGAAAATTTCACAAAATCAAACAAAAACACTAACTGTTCAACAAACACACACCATTCAAGTTGAAGTACTCTCTAGTCATATCATACAAGAACCCAAAAGAAGAGAAGCAGTATCTTTTTCTTGGCTTCCAAACCTTCAAAGCATTCACGTTAACCTCTCATCTCCTTCACAACAACACCCTATCAAATTTGCCAACCTCTCACTCCCCAACAACCCCACCGCCAGTGCCTCCTCCTGCAACCAACCAATTCACACAAAGCAAAATGCCCCTTACAAATTTATCGTCATTGTTCAAATCAAACAAGCTAAAATCAGTAACTATGTTAAAAAATAAATAAAAAATAAAAATAAAAAATTAAGAGTACAAACAAGGAACTGTCTTGAATCAGGCCACGCCATTAGATTTAAGCATTTGATAGCGATCCAATGGTTCCCGTCAACAAGTTTCCCTCTGTAGACCACCTTCTCTCCATGCTCGAACAGAATGTTGACTGTAATAATTTAAAAAAAAAAAAAAAAACAACATTCAGACAAGCAAACAAAAACTAAAGCTACAACCTTTACGGTGTTTCAAAGGTTAAACCCCTGGTGCAAAATTTTCACGGGAAAATAAATGAGAAATTTTTCTTGAGAAAGTGACGAAAAAGAAAGTATATACATAATATCACACAACAATATCATAAAACCCTAAAAAAAAAAAAAAACTTCAAATTACAAAAACATCAAATACTAACCTTGAAATAATCTGTAACAGAAATTCTTCTCTGATTAATGTATCCTTAGATCAAGAGAATGAGATAGAAGAGAATAAAAGAGATGAGACAAACAAACCCACAAACATCTTAGCGTTTTTTGCACATGCAATTGTTTTTTGACACACCCGCAAGTGAAAAATCTAAGATTCGGTAAAGAAGTAGTGTTGGGGAGAAACCCAACCGTTTTCTAGCATCGAAACCGTTAGTATGATACAAACAACAGAAGGGGTGAGTTTGGGTCCATTGGATAAGAAAATTTGAGATCCAATGGCTATTAAAAAAGTAGAAAATAATATATTTTTTTAATAAGGCAAACATGCAACCGGTTGAGGGCTGAAACAAATCAATTGAAAAATTTTTTTAAAAAAAAAACAAAAAATCAAAATCAATTTTCTTCCCCAGTTCATCTCCCAAACCCCATCTCACTCTCTCGCCGATCAACCTCCTCTCTCGACTCAACCTCCATCGACAGTTTGGAAATGGGTTTCGAAACCTAGCGATGGGAAGGGTTTCTGGCCGGTGTGGAAACCCAGAAATGGGAATCGAAACCCAGTAGTGGCACCTCTCGTAGAACTTCTCATTCTCCATCTCTCTCTCTCGACACCTCCGTCTCTCCTTCTCCCTAATTTTTTTTTTCTTTAATTTTGGATTGATAATGTTCTTCTGATGATTGATGATGGTTTGGGAGACTGATGATCCTTCGGGGTTGATGATGGTTTTTTTATGATGGTTTGGGAGATCGATGACGGTTTCTGATGATGGATTGGGAGATTGATGATGGTCTGGGTTTCGATTTGATTGATTTGGGGCTTCCGTTTCCGGTCTTGAAGGCAAGCTTAGTGACTCGCATGTCGACGAGGGAGCGGGTCTTGGAGGATGTGAACTGAGAGGCCTACCACCTCTGTCGTCGACAGGTATGTATTTCATAATCAATATTTCGAAAAGGTCGGCTTGTTGGTGTGTTAGAGACCTGTTAGGTGCAGTTATTTGTGATATCTTGTTGGTGAAGTGAAGTCCAGATACCAAAATTCTAGTTGTAATTTGTTTTAAGTGGGATTGTTGGTTCTTTTAAGTTTGAGCAGACAGCCCTTGATATTTGCTCTTAATTAGTAAAAGAAGTGATTTTTTTTTTTTTTTTTTTTTTTTGTGTTGGGTTTGTTTGTCAAGCAGACAAGAACGGTGCAAGTGAAGAACTTGTCAGATCTAGCTAGTAAGAGGGAGATTGACGAGTTCTTCTCCTTCTCTGAAGATATTGAACACATTCAGATTCTGAGGTTGGTATGCAGTGTTCTTGATTTTGTGTTTGGGAAAATTGAGATTTTGGATTGTGCGTTTTGTGTTGTTTTTGGTTTCTCAAATGAGAAATTAATTAATTTGTGTGGTGTTGAGCCTACTGCTTGGTCGATTATTGTTGATTTTTGTATTTGGATGATGATAAAAAGGAGGTTTAATGAAGAGAAAATGGGATTTTGTTTTTTGTTTCATAAATGGGAAATTAATTAATTTTTTTATGGTATTGATTCTGATAGTTGGACCTTTGTATTTATATATATATATATATATATTTTATCTGGGGAAACCACTTTGTATGTATGTTATGTTTTGATTAAAAAATGTGAGAATAGAAGGAAGGGAAGTAAAATTTGTTAATTTGGATTTATGTGATTTTTTTTTGTTTTTTTTTGTTTTTGGTGGGTTTGGTGTGTGAAAAATGAAGGGATGATATTTGCTTTATTGGGCTTATTGAGATTGAAATTGTATGCTTGAGGAATTAGCTGGAAAGTGAAGGTTGATGGAGGTTGTTTTGTTGTTGTTCTGTTGTTTTTTGGGTGCAGTAAAGCTGGACAGTTAAAGACGGCTTTTGTTGCATTCAAGGATCCAGAAGCACTTGAAATTGCAGTGTTATTATCTGTGAGTGTCCTCAATTTGGCTTAAACTTCTTTTGTTGGAAGTTGCTTTGTTTTGTTATTTTTTGGCGAGCAAATTTCAGGTATTTCTCTTTGGAGAATTAGCTAGTCTTGTAGCTTTATTCGGTTTCAGTTTCGTGATGCTGAGTGGACTTGAAGGAATTTAGAGACAAAAGGAAATGAGTTGAATGCTTTTCTTTAACTTAACTTTTAAATATAGGTCTCCTTTAGTTAATCACATACAGGCTGTATTTCCTTGAAAATTAATTAAACTACTGTCATTAGGATTAGTTACTTGAAACAAGTAAATTGCAAGAGAATGCTTTAATTAGAGTTTATTTTATCTTCAATTTGTATCAAAATAAGAGTTGGTGGTTGCTTTTCTGAATATTGAAATATAACCGTGATCTTCGTTTCATGAATCTGTAGTGCACTTTTCTTTTCTAAAGTTGTTTATTTGTTGTTTTATTTCCTAATATTTTCCTCACAATTCATTTTACATGATGATAAAAAGCTGAATTGCTTGGATTTCTGGTACTATTTATATTGTTACTTGTGAGGATAGCTAATTGTATTCTAGTTATACCCTTAAAGTTTGGACTTTGCGAGGGGATGATGTTTATTGTGATAAGTTGTTAAGGAAACCAAAATCTTTGTTCATGTTTTGTGATAAGTTGACTTATTCACATTTCATTTGTTTCTTGTTGTGATAACCTGATAGGTTCATTTTGGTTTTGGAGTTGAGTTGCTTTGAATTTTTATTTGGTTTGGTTGGTTGTCTGTCAATTATGTGTTTGTGTTTTGAACATTCTTGTGTGGTTTTGTTGCTTGGTGATGTGTTTTACTATGTGGGTTTGTTTTACTTGTTTGTTTTCATTTGCTTCTTGTTGTGTTTTGTTGTGGTTGGTTTGTGTAGGAAAACACCAGTTATTTCATGTTAAAGTTGAGGTTGAAAAATTTTTTTTGTTTATTTTGGTTTTACGAGTTTTCTCAAATATGGTTGTGATTCTACTTGATGAGAGATTATTGATGTTTTAACACTTTAATTGATGAGAGTTTGTACTTGCTTGTACACGTGCATGACACATGAAACCAATAGCATATACAATTAAGAATTTGCATCTTATGAGTAGTTTCTATGATTGTTCAGTGCCTTAAAATGACATTATTAAGTAGCTACTTTTTGAGAAATGGATTATTGGCCACTTACTACTTGGTTGATTATTCATCTTTTTTTAGTTCTTCATCTGTGGTAGAAACTAATCTGAGTTTATAAATTTGTTAACGTAAATATGTGAATGGAACCACACTCATTGTTTATGGAGGACTTTGGCTGAGCCGACCTCGCCATATGCCAAAAGATGTCTTCAAGCAGCTGTCTTGAGCAGTGGAAAGAGGTTTAGAGACTTAGCAGTTGGGGTTCCAACCATCAAGCTTTAGGCTATGTTTGGCATATGGGATTGAGAGTGGGATTGAGATATAAAAATCTCAAACTACTTAAATGTTATGTTTGAAGACTAATTGGAATGAGATTAAGATTCTTTAAATCCCAAGCTCCTCTCATTTTCCATTCTTTTGAGACTTTTCAATCCCAACCAAAACCATGTTATTAGGTGGGATTAGATTTCTCATTTCCTCTTCTCTCCATCTATCTCTCTTTCTCTCACCTGCCTTCATTTTCTCTCTCCTCTCTTCTTCTTCTTATTTTATTTTATTTTTTTCTTCTATGTTGGGATGATTCTGGTTCGGTGAACTCAGAACCATCTGGTTCTAGGTTCCTCGTTAAACCTAGAACCAGATGGTTCTACATTCGTTGTTCTGAGTTTCTTTTTTCTATTTTTTTTTTAAATTTTTTGTTAATGTTATGATGGTTTGATGTTATTATGGGAGATGATGATATTGATGAATTGGATTGATGATATTGATGAATTGTGGGTTGATAATGTTGAATTATGGAAGATAATGATATTGATGAAGTGTGGTTTTTGCTATTGATGAATTGTGGGATATGATTTTTGTTTGTTTGTTTGTTTGTTTGTTTTTTTAATTATTATTTAAAGATTTTTAATAAAATTAATTTTATATAACAAAAAATTTAAATTAATTTTATTTTAGTCTAATCCCAATTTACACCAAATATGATATGATATAATTTTTAATCAAATCTCAAATTCTATCTAATATGAGAAGATGATTTTTCATTTCAATATAATTCAATTCAATTCAATCCATTTCATTTCATTTTAATATCACGTGTCAAACAGAGTTTTAAAGCTCTACAATCAACAAATTTGTGCGAATGAAATTCTACATGATATTGACCAAGAATACCATTCTTTTTCTTTTCTTTAGGATCAAATGCATATGAATAAAAAATAGCTTTATTTTCCATTTGCTTATGCAACTAGTATACATGTATAAGATATGTATTTCTGTTCATCGATAAAAAATAATGACATTGTTATTTCTAAATAAAACTGCGAAGTATATTGTCGACCCTCGTCAAATTTCAAATCTATACTTGTTGAAATCATTTGAACTGAAATTGACATGGAGAATTTAGAGCTCCCAACTACCTGTAATTATTGGAAACCGTCCCCTTAATTTCTTTTCAACTTCTTAAAAAATAGTAACAATACAACATAATGTAAATCCAACATCGACCATGTAAATATAATTAAAAAAATAAGTTACGTATATGTTTATGTAGTAAATTATTTAAATATATATATAAATATGTAGGTGATAATTTAAAATATTTCAATCAAACACATTCAAAAGCCCTTATAGAAAGACATAAAAATTCTATCATAATTAAAAAGATTTCAGTAATATTCCAATCAAATTGTCTCAAAAGCTCTTTTAAATCTAAAATCTCTTCTAAAATGTAGAAAAACTTGAGTTTTTACTTCTTTTCTTCTACTGTTTGACCAAGTTTACTTGACTATATTTATAGGTGTAAATTAATATATTTATTATTTATTCAAGTTATACACAAATTTTATTGTTATAAAACAATATACATATATATATATATATATATAAAAGGAGATAATAATAAGCAATTCAGAAATGATTAAACAAAAAACCCACCTTCTTTTAGAGTCTTTGTAAACCCCAACCAAAGCTTCAACCTTGTGATAAAAACTATCCTTCAGTGATATCACGATACTTTGAAAACAACTACCACTGCCTTTATCAGCATCCTGATTACTTCTTGCTCCTCCACATTATTTTGAACGGATGAATTCTACTACCTTGGCTACATTTAAATTATCCAATGTTGCATCAACCTCATCCAATATGAAAACTGGAGAAGGTTTGTAGCTGAAAGCACTCATGCAAAGAAAGGGGAACTCAGATCACAAACAAATGATCAAAAAAGACAACTCAATGCAGCTCCCTTCCATAAACTTGTTGGCTTTTCTTTGTATGTACCAATTCATTCAAATTAGCTCCCAAAAAAGGTCATGGAACATAAAACCACTTACAAGCCTCACAAAAAAAAAAAAAAAAAGAGTGCATAAAGTGAAAAATAAACATAACAACTAATGAAGAGGGATGTTCATGACCCTAACAGTACATGATTTGTGACCCACAAAAGTTCATCAAAAGGCCAAGTTCTTATTTAGGTTCAAGAAAATGGAAGAGAAGGGTTAGGAAAAATGATAGTTCTTGAATCTTCTACCGTTAACTTTCACTATAGGAGATGTCAGCCTTAAGGATATATAATTACCTTTACTAATCTTTAAAGAGAAGAGAGAGGGGATTTTTTAATATGAACTGATAATATATGTTTGTTTATAGTAAAAATTAAGGTTTGATTTTTTATTTTTTTTTGAAAGAATAAATGTCTGATTTTGTTTTTATTAATTGCCCCTTGCTCACATTTATTTTTCACAATGTGACATTGGATGTAGAAACTGATGGACACGTATAACACACAAGCTTAAGTCGAGATGGAAGAGAATGACGGTGTTGAGTACGTTAATACTAATGAAGTAGCTTCTAATTCTTCTCCTAGAGTAGATAAAAGAAACAAGATATCAGTTTTGCCACTTGTTTTTCTCATTTTCTATGAGGTTTCTGGGGGTCCATTTAGTGTTGAGGAAAGTGTCCATGCGACTGGTCCTCTTCTAGCTCTTGTTGGTTTTCTGATCTTTCCTATCATATAGGGTATTCCTGAGGCATTGATCACTGCCAAGCTAGGCACCAAGTTTCTTGAAAATGTGGTTATGTGGTTTGGGTTTCATCTGCATTATGCTTCTTACTAGGGGTTCCAGCAAGGTTGGTTGAAATAGCTAAGTGGGGTTAGGAGCACTGATGGTTCTTGAATCTTCTATCGTCAACTTCCATTATGAGAGATGTCAGCCTTAAGGATATATAATTACCTTTACTAATCTCCAAAGAGAAGTGAGAAGAGGATTTTTTTTTCTAATATGAGCTGATAATATATGTTTGTTTAAAGTAATGATTAAGGTCTGATTTCTTTTTTTTGAAAGAATGAATGTCTGATTTTGTTTTTATTAATTGTCCCTTGCTCACCTTTGTCTTTCATGACGTGACATTGGATGCAGAAACTGATGGACACATGTTACATGAAGCTTCAATTGAGATGGGAGAGAACAATGATGTTAAGTATGTTAATCGTAACGAAGTAGCTTCTAATTCTTCTCCTAGAGCAGATGAAAGAAACAAGATATCAATTTTGCCACTTGTTTTTGACAGACCCCTTTCCCTAGGCGATCTGCTGGCACCCTACGGTGACCCTCCAGCTAGCCCTTTCGCTCAACCAAAGGATCCCCCGCAGAGCTAAGCCATATTCTTTCTCAATCTTTTTCGAAAACAGCGGAAACGAGGGGAAATTTTTCATTTTTATTTTAAAGCCTTTTCAAAATATTTTATAAAAATTTGGGCAGCATTCCGCCTGTTTTTCGGACTTTGCCACCCTGTAAATAATAAAATTTAACACTTCTAAAATCATAAAAACAATTTCCCCCAAACTACGGAGCCTCAGACTCTCATTTTCCAACACAACCACAACCACAATTTCATGTTTCAGTTTATGAACTTATTATCAATAAAATCCTAAGTCATGCATCAATTTACTTCAAAAACATAATTTAAATCCACAAAAGAATATTTACAAAACATGTGGATATAACAGAATATATACATCACTTAGTATTACGCAAAAAGATAATTAGGAAATCACATTAGCACTGACGCCGCGGCTGCCTAGTATCATCCGGGGAAATCCGCAGCTATGGTACCTGTGCCTGGGAGGTTTGTTTAAAAATACAGAAAACGTTTGGGTGAGCTTTAAAAGCCCAGTGAGTGTCATATAGTATCATTTAAAATCATACTTTATAAAAAAAACCTCCCTAAAACATTTTCAAATCGATTTATTTACAATCAAGTTTCATGCATTAATAATATAAAACATGTATTGCACGGTTATCAACTTTATAAAGGGATCTCCTATGGTTGCGGGGTTTTATTCAAAAATCTTTTTTTTCTTTTTAATGAAACGAACTGGTCCGACTCCGCTCGAAGGTGTCCTGCCAACCAATCGTTTTCATTATCATAAACTGGATATGGTCCGACTCCGCTCGAAGGTGTCCTGCCAACCAATCCGGCTCCCGCCAACCTATAGTGACCCGTGCCTCATGGCCCCCTAGTATGGAGCGGAATCCTGCATCGCTCATTTTCCAGGTCATGCAGCGGAATCCTGCATCGCTACAGAGCAGACTATGTCTCGCTCGGGTAAGCTAGCATATAATATACCTTTCACGTGCATTGGCCTAATCTCTTAAACATGTGACTGACACGACTCTTTGCGGGTATCTCCCGTGGTTAGTACAGTTAATAACATGCTGACACTACTACTCTACCAATGCACGCTTCAGGTACTCTACCCAGACCGTACTTATATGATACTATATGGAAAGCCATAGGTTTTATTTCTCATATTTTCAATCCATTTCACATATAAGCAATTCAAACATGAAACCATCATTTCATGAAATCACAAAATCATATCATCAGTTACCGTGCCATTTATCATTCAAATCATATTTCATTTTCATCAAAAATATCAAAACATGCATGAAACATCCATTCATTTATCAAATCAACAAAAACGTATAAAAATCAGTTTGACACTCACCTTTCGCTATCACTTCCGAATAGCTCTTCGGAAGGCTCTAAACTGCTCCTTATCGTTCTTCCATTATTCCACCAGCTTATTCGTCAGCTACACAACATATATATATGAATTTACGTTCACTTTAACTTCTGAAAACTCGAAATAATATAAAAATTACATCATCATCTCTAATTGACCATTTTTAGGCGTAATCTCTCCATTTTTGGTTCCTTAATTTAATCTTGGACTTTTAATAATCTCAATACGCCTAATTCAACTCATTAGGGTCATCCGAACTCTCAACGGACGCCATATGGGCCAATTTACAAAATTGCCCATTAAACTAGTTTATTAAACGATTTGATTTCCCTTTGAATCCTTGATATTTTCTTAGTTTTCTAAGCTCCCAATGAACGTAAATCCACTTATTTCTCAACTGATTTTTACTCAAAATTAACCAACAACCAAATCATAATAACATCCATTTCAAACTCAACTTAAATACTAACAAAATCACCAACATCAAGAGTAAACAACTCACCCCTTATCTTCCTCGCGAAATCACTATATTTCTCTTTGCTTAGACTTCGTTCTGGGGTGGGTTCAAGCTAGGTTTCTTCCTCCTTTCTTCCCTCACGCGATCCCTCTCTCTCGCGGCTGATTTCTCCTTCTTTTTCCCCGATCTACCTTCTCTATTCTGGTTTCAGTTTCAGCTGCGATCTTCACTGGTTTCGAGCTGAAATCGAGCTTAGTTGCAACTGAAAGTGGTGTGGATCGGGTGGGTTTCACGCACGGATCTGCAGGTGGTCGGACGACAGATCGTCGCCGTCTTCTTCCGCGCCGATCGGGACTTATTCACGCGCGGCAAAGTCTGGTTCTGCTCAGCTTGGCACCTGCGGTTCCGTGTGATTTCTGCACTGTTTCCGCCGTTGATCTGATCGGCTTCGAGCTGGTTCACGTGCAGATCAAGCTGCAGCAACTCTTCGGCGTCTCCTTCCACGTCGATCGGAGCTGGTTCGTCGGCGATCAGCTCGGTTTCTGCTCCGTTTTGGTGTCGCGCGATCGCATCTGGTGTGCGGGTGCCGTTCTGGTCTGGTCGACGGCGAGCTGGTCGGCGGTCTTCTCCTTCCAGCGTCGCGCGACTGTCTTCTTCTTCTTCTCTTCTTCTCTTCTCTTCTTATCTTGCGCGATGAACATTCTGGATTCTGCTCACTGTTCGAGCTTCACTTTTTGTGATTCAACCGACTTTTAGCTTCATAATTTCCTCCCCAAACAACTAAAAGAATGACGGTCACGTCCCTTAAAAATTTCAATCTCCTCCCTTGATGTTTACCTTAATTCCACTTTAACCACAATTATTAAAACTTATTTTCAATTTAGTCCCTCGTTATCATAAATATTTACTCGATTTCATTCACTAATTTATTCTTCCGTTTAGTCTCCAATCGAGTTTAAATCAAACTCTAAGGGTTCCTTATACCCTTAGGCGTATCCATGAACCATTTAGGGTCTCCAATCACCACTTAGGGACTATTTCCGGGAAGATCCGTAAAATTACGCTAGAGGGCTTACAGTTTTTCTCATTTTCTATGAGGTTTCTGGGGGTCCATTTGGTGCTGAGGATAGTGTCCATGCGGCTAGTCCATTTGGAATTCATAGCATTTATTAGATTAAGAATGAAATATCTCGCAGCGTCTCATCCTTACAAGATACCAGTAGGAACAGTTGGAGCCATTCTCATGTGTATATTGCCAACCATATTGATATGTGTTGTGTTGGCTCTTTCTTCACTCAAAGTTGCAGTTGTAAGGATTGCTGCTGTGGTGATTGGCCTTGTAATGCAGCCTTGTCTCAAGTATGTTCAGAAAGGAGATCGGTCATGTTCTCCACCAATGCAGAACTTCATGATCTTCATGGCACGGCTCATCAAGAGACTGCTGATACATTAGTAGATTGAAATGTCTCATGTTGAGAAAAGTTGTTCATATTATTTATTTCTCATCTCATGAAAATACATGCCAAACTAAGTATAATAATATTACTTTATTTGATATAATCTTTTAAAAAAGAAAAAACTAATTTGATGTAATCTATTTTAATTTCAAGTTTCATCAAATCTTAAATTATTATTATTTCATAATTAATTAAGGGTTATACCTCAATTTAAATTCTAATATCAATAACAATAAGATGGTTCAATGCTAAAACTCTTACACATATGTCAAGAAAATTGTAAGTACATGTCATAGACTATATCATTAAATTGTAAGTATAAGTCATTCTCATGCTCAATGCTCAAATTCATGGTTAATGAAAATAACAATTTTATCCTTAATTAAAATATTAAAAAAAAAAAAAGTTTCTTACATACTTATATACAAATGAGTCAAACTATAATAACTTAAAATTTTAATTGAACTCTTATGACTCTAATGTTCATCCACCTATTGACTTTCAATCTAATGATGGGAACAATTAAGTGAATTATAAAACGATTATAACGATTAATTTGAAAGTAAAATGAGTGAATATTGAAATCATAATTATATATTAATATTTTAAATTAATTTGTTGTAACCATAAAAAAAAAGTGATGAAGCAATAATTACTTGGAAAGTACACTTATGCATTCAAAATTATTGAATGTTTAAAAAATAAATAAAATCTATAAATTTAAAACAGAAAGGTTGAAGTTCTTATTCTTTTACAATAAGAAACAATCCACATGTAATAAGTTGATCATGAAACTAATTTAGAGCATCTCCAACACTATTATACATTTTTTTAATTTTTATTGGTGATGCACAACAATTTTTTTAATATATAGATTCATTTTGGCAAAAAAAAGAAAAGAAAAGAAATACATATTGTTATATCCAATGTAATTATCTAAAACAAAATATGCATCCACTCACTATAAAATATATGTTACACCTTTTTGCTTTTTATATTTTACATGTAAGAGGAGAAAGAATGCGATAAAGAATGCGACAAATCTTTATATTTTTAATCAGTTAAAAAAAATGAAAAATCATAATTAACATTTTTAGGAGAGATTCTAAATTAAGAAATCCACCTCCATATTTCCTTTTGATATTGTATTGAGAAATCCATCTTCATATCACATCAGCTTTTGATATTGTATTGAAAAGGGTTTTTTGAACTCATTATTTATTCGTTCTATATGACAAGAAATTTTGTTTTTATTGTAATATACTAAGCAATTTTCTTTTATTTTATCTTTTTTAACATACTATGCAATTTTCGTTAACCAAAACTTAGTATGTATATATACATTGAAACTGTGATTTGAGAATAATTAACAACTGTAGCTGCAAATTATGGGAAGGTTGCTTGTTCTTCCTTATATGAGTTGACTGGTTAGCCCAATTAAATGGTTTTTATTATTTTTTTATACAGTCATTTAATGAAAACTATTAAAAAAAATAATGAAAATTAAAAGCTACAAAATTCTTAATTATCCTTTAATATCTAATTACTAAATTATAATTAAAGCATTCTCTTCCAAAACTATTTTCCTCCTAAAAGTAATATATTTTCACTTTTATTTTCGTCACATAAGCCATAAGTTCTCAATCTTCATACAATGCTAGTAAATTGGTTAGTTTGTATAATAATTTTTAACCACATAATTCTATAATTTCAAATAAAAATAAATAACACTTAGTAGCTTTATTTTTAGACATTTTTTTATTCTTAAAAAAAAGATCAACATGTAGATCTGGATACTTTGAAGAAAAAAATGTCATCCATCTTTCACACTGTTTTGCCTTATAATTCATTTTTGGATAAAAAAAAAAAGTGAAAATCACTGAAAATAACTTTTTACATTAATGTGAATCATTTTTAACTTTACACAAAACTTCAATAATTTTTTGTCACTTTGAAAATTTGACTTTCAATCCATAAACCAAAATTATAAAAACATCCCTTAACATAATTCCCAATTCATTCTCTATATCTCTTATTTTGTAGCTATTTGTTTATCTTAAAATAAGTTGTGTTTAAGTAAATATCTAAAATAAAAATATTTAATTATGTTGTTTTCTCAACTGAAATATTAATAGAAGATATAAATATCTTTAAAAAAATAAAAATTTATTACTTATGCTTAATAAAGAAGATTTTTATCAATAAATATACATCAATAACATTACTTACCAAATTTGTTAAAAAAAAAACATTACTTTCCTAAATTAACTTCTTATTATTATATTATTACCAAAATATCCCTAACAAAAAAAAAAAAATCTCCAATTCTAATCAAATTCAAACCCTAACCCTAACCCTAAAATCTAACCTACCTAAGATTGACCAGTTGGATGAGACTGGCGAGCCTTCTCCATGCACTTGGTGAAGGAGAAGGCCAACCTCCTTCCCATTTGAAATGAGGAGGCCGCCTGTTCCATTCCAACGATTGAGATTGTCGGCTTTTATCATGGTGCAACCTCCTCTTGCACCAATAACAATGGGCGAAGAAGGAGGCTCCTCCTTTGTCCACTATTCTTTTTTTTTTTTTTTTAACTTTTAAATTAAATATTATTTTATTTGTATAAAATCAAATAATTAAAATATAAAATATTAAAAGTAAAATTTGACATACCTTACAATAATAATAATCTATTTAAAAATAATAGAAATTAATATTGTAATAAAAAGGGTATAAAGTAATAGTTCAATCATTTAATATCTAAATTTAAGAATCCTAAATGGAAAAACAAACAAAAATCAGTATCTTAATTATAAAGTCTTGTTAATCAATCAAATAAATAATTTTATATAATTTTAATTATAAAGTCTAATTAATTAAAAATCAATATATATATATAATTTTATCTCCAGAAGTTGCTCATCCTCATCCATACCATCAAATAAATAATTAATTTATTAGTCGTTCATCTTAAACATGGCAAGTCCGGACTTAAATGGAAAAACGACATAAAGTCGGGGCAGAATTCCAAAAACAAAAAAATCACGGTACGTCATAAAAAAACAGTAACACACGATGTTAAAGCGACAATGTCGCGCCATTTCCATTTCGTGCGCTCACTTCAAATATAGTCAGACTAATAACACACATTAACAACAACTCCTCCTCCAAAGTTCCATTCCCTCTATTTTCAATTCCAAACCCTAGAATCCCTCCATCCTCAGATGGCGTCGGGGGGCAAAATCGTCCGGCTAGAGCTGGAGAATTTCAAGTCGTACAAGGGGCAACACACGATAGGCCCCTTCTCCGACTTCACGGCTATCATAGGCCCCAATGGCGCCGGAAAATCAAACCTCATGGACGCTATCTGCTTCGCTCTGGGCGTACGGATGGGTCAGCTGCGTGGGACCCAGCTGAAGGATCTCGTCTACGCGTTCGACGACAGAGACAAGGAGCAGAAAGGGAGGAGAGCTTTTGTCAGGCTTGTCTACCAGATGGCTCCTAACGGGTCGGAGATCCACTTCACTCGGACCATCACCAGCGCTAGTGGCAGCGAGTACCGGCTCGATGGCAAAGTCGTCAACTGGGACGAATACAATCATAAGTTGAAGTCACTTGGCATTCTTGTCAAGGCCCGCAATTTCCTCGTTTTTCAGGTTGTTTTCTTGCGTTGGACTAAGTTTGTGAATTGAATTGCGAGTCATTATCATTTTTCCCCGATGATTAATGAATCGTCATTTTTCTCTTTATTAATTCCAGAAACATAATTTTACCCTTTATTTTGACCTGAATTAATACTATTTCGGCGTTTTTTTTGACTTTTTAAAAATCATCCAAGAAAAGATGATGATTCATCAATCGTCAGGGTGGGCAGGAAAATGATAATAACTCTTGAATTGCTTGTGTGAAGCCATTGTTTTGTTGGTGGTTTGGTGTAGGGTGACGTGGAGTCCATCACGTCGAAGAATCCCAAGCAGCTTACTGCTCTTCTTGAGCAGATTTCTGGGTCTGAAGAGTACAAGAGAGAGTATGAGGTCAAGGAAGAGGAGAAAGCAAGAGCTGAAGAAAAATCGGCTCTTGCTTATCAGAAGAAGAGGACTGTTGTCATGGAGAGGAAGCAGAAGAAGGAGCAGAAACAGGAAGCGGAGAAGCATATTCGTTTACAAGATCAACTGGTGACAATTATAAGCTTCTTTTGTCTGTCTGTGTTTCTTGATTGTTCTTGTAATGACTGAATTTACTGTTTTCTGGTTTTTGTTGATGTAGACATCTTTGAAGAAAGAATACTATTTTTGGCAATTGTGTAACATGGAAAAAGATTTGAATGAAACAAGTAATGCCGTTGAAGCTGATAAGAGAAAACGTGAAGATCTTATGCAAGAGCCGAAGAATTTCGAGCATAAAGCTAGTAAGAAGAAGAAAGAGCAAGCTGAATATCTGAAAGAGATTGCTCAGCTTGAGAAGAAAATTTCTGAGAGGAGAACCAGGCTCGACAAAAGCGTGAGTTGTTTTATCTTGTATTTTGGTTTTTGCTTTTCACTTGAATTCTTGATCTTGTTGGTATATATATTTTTTGATTGGTTATGAATTATGGTTAGCTTTTAAAGGATTTATTTTCTTCCCATAGACATAGAGAAGAATTAGCTGCAATTTATAATTTATTGAAGTCACTTTTGGGAAGGATGGTTTTTGAGGCAGTGTTAGAGTCTAGTGTAGATGGCATGCATCTTTGAACGCTTTTATGAGTAATTATAGTTTTATGCATTCTCTTTTTTTGAGATAGTATAGTTTTTTTGAATTTATTGGATGAAATTTTACATCTGCAATTGCATTGTGTTTTAGCCATTTCTTGTTTCTGTTTATCTAGTTGTGGATAAGTAGTGGACTGAGGGTTGAATGCTCATATGCCAAATTACCTGATATTGTTTAATGCTTTGTTCAAATTTAAGAGGGTATGGCTGAAAGCACTGTGAACCTAAGTGATTTTTTTTTTTTTTAATTTTTTAATTTTTTAATTCGGTAACAAAGAATTTAGTGAACCAGTAGTCGACTAGTCAGACCTTACAGTAGCCCAGAAAAAGATCGATTAAGTTAAATCCAGAAAAAGAGTACAAACTTTCTTTAAATTTCGTTATCACTGAAGCCCATAAAGACAATGACAAATGTGTTGGTTTTTTCAAATCCATTGAATCTTCCTTTTTATCTTGAGATATGTGGCTATTAATTTCTTGACAATCATCCATAGAAGAGCCATAATCGCACATTTCCATAAGACCTTTGGCCTTTCTTCTTTGATCAAAAGCAAACAATTTTTTATCTAAAGAAGAGCACTACATGATTTCGGAGCATCCCGAGAAATTTCAGCCTCCTTGCATAGCTGATTCCACAAAAATGAAGCAGCACGACAATGAAGGAAATGATGGTTAATAGTCTCCCCATTTCTTTTACACATCACACATTAAGATGGTAAAAGAGCTTGAGTGGTTTCTGTGGCACATTCAATTTATAAGGATTGGAGCTATGGATATTTGAGTACTGTAATGGATTACATGTATGTAGTGTGGTCTCATGTTTCATGCTGATATCATCCTTAACTGCAATTGTTTGGTCTGTCATAGTAATTGTTTTTGTAGGCCCACGTGGAGAAAGGTTAATGTTGTTTACTGTATATTTTTTCCTTGTTTGTGCACAGCAACCTGAGCTTCTAAAGTTAAAGGAAGAAGAATCTCGCATACATTCGAAAATCAGGAGTAGCGAAAAAGAATATAATAGGAAAAAACAAGAGAAGAATAAAGATGATAAAGATATGGAGGAGCTGCAGAGAGGTGTAAGGGATCTAACATCAAAACTAGAAGATTTGAATGAAAGAAGTAGGGATGGTGCTGGTAGACTTCCCCTGCTTGATAGTCGACTGACAGAATATTTTCGAATGTATGTTTTCATCAGTTCCAAATTTTATCCTATTTTTTATTAATACATTCTGCTGCAATGATAACCTCCTCTTGTTTACTTTCATATATGTTGGTTTAATTTTTTTCAGTTAGAAAGATCTTATTTTGAATTTTGTGATAAGTTTATTTGCTTGTTATCAGGGCTACTGTTTATGCAAGGAATTTATAGTGCATAATAGTGGATTTGATTGTTAACTTGTGTAATTGCATTTGTCTAACGTACACATTCTTCTCTAAAAGCTGTAATTGATTAATTTTTCTAGAAGCAAATCTTGAGGGTTTGGTTGACTGATTAGGCCCGTAATTGTCTCCCACAAGGTTTCCCTGGGCCTTCTACCTAACAAAACGCCATGGGTTTCTCTTGTTACCCGGACATTATCGGGTTTGACAAGGCTCAAATTTCAAACTTGAGTTCATGAAGTGGGTTTGGTGGATTTTTGCATCATCAAAAATAAATCAATAAATAAATTTTGCTAGAATCGTAGTTCGTATATAACTGAGGTTGATGCTCAAGGATCTCTACATGTGAAACTAATTGTTTTGTATAAGGACTGTGGTAAATATTGTCTTAAATCTTTGAGACCACCTAAGCATAAATATGGATAAGGATATTGAAGCTTATTGATTGATTATAGGCAAAAGCAAATTAATGTCCATGGGGGCATACCTTCTGAAAGTGAAACTTGAGCTTTAAGTTGCTAGTTAATAGTGGAATATGTGAACTTAAAAGTATTGTTCTAAAAATTGCCCTAGGTGGCTGCTGGTTGAGGTGAAAAGCCCGTTGGTGCTAGGTAGATTAATCGAAGCTAAACGGTGCCTTGATGCTGTTAGGCAGTTTCTGCAATGTAGTCAACACGTAGACAAGCTATTTTTTCAGGGTTTTAACACCCAAACTGACACTGTTTTGAGTGATTTAGAAAAACTCCCAAAACGATGCTATTTTGGGAGTTTTATTGTTGTTTTTTAAAAACTCAAAATGACTTCGTTTTGGGTGTTTGTTTTAGGAAAAAGAAAAGAAAGCAGAGAATCATCTTCCCAAAATGAAACCCTAAAAATTCAACCACTGTCAACTCCTATCTCCGGTGGCTTCCTTCCTTGACCATTGAGGAATTCCCCAGGCACTAGGCACCAGGCCACCCCCCAACTAGCGCGTGGTGCTTTTTAGAACATTGCATAGAAGTTAGTTTTCTGTTTCTGAAGAAAAAAGAAACAGAAATTTCCTATTTAAAGAATATTTTTCAATTTTCTTGATTACAGACCTTTTTTCACTAACTATTTTGAAGATAGTTTTCAAGGAGAGATGCAACTTGCTTGCATAAACGAGTTATAAGAACTTCAATTATGGTATTTGAATAATGTTTTATGATTCTTGTAATCTTAATGCATATTAACTCTGCAACCAATAGAAAATTGTTTTGTATTCTGGTTCTTAAAAAAATGTTCTAAGAAAACTGTTGGTTCACTTTGATTATTCTTTCTTCTTTTTAATTATTTATTTATTTTTAAGTTTTTGATAAAAAAAGAAAAAAAGAAAAGGGAGAAAAACTGCTGAGCATGCCCACTGACTTTGCATTGCTGTTATTTTATTTAACTCAATAGCAGATTATGGTGATCTGTAACTAAGTTTTTGGTTACTTAATAGGAAATGCCATAAAATAATAAATTGATTAATAAAGTTAATTTTAGGGTCAAATAGGGTAATATATGAGATGACATATCTATCCATTAACTATTGTTGTTTATCAAATTACTTTGAATTTTATAGGGGATTTGTACTTTTAATATTTTAGTTTTCAGAACAATGTTTTGTACTTTCATGAACAATTTTTTTGTGCTACTTAGAGATCACATATATAACAAAACATTCTAGCCATTGATGTCAGCCAATTTCAGATTAACATATTCTAGGGTAAGCAATTAATAGCTGCTTGTGGATCATGTACTGCGTTGATTTTAATAGTGATTTAGACTCTGGTGAACATTTACTGTTCCGCTACTGTTGTCAGTGTCAGGTGTAGTTCATCTTATCCATCTGAGAAGTTCTGTGTCCCATAAGTCTTCATTGAGATCCCTCTTGAAGCAGTGTTTCAGCTTTCTGTAGGAGACTGTTTTGTAGAGAAGTATTTCCAATGGCATTAGTTTTTATAGGTATCAGTGTCCATCTTTTGGGTTATTTGATTGGGAGGGAAATAGGACTTTTGAGGGTTATTGTCGAGTGGAACCATGGAAGTGGACCTTTTGTCAAATGAAGTTTAATTTTTGACAATTTTTGGCTTCACTTTCAAATGCATTGCAGAGTGTCATAATTTGTTATCTAGTTTTCTGATCTATTCAGTTGATTGATTGTTTTGAGTGTCTTGCTATTGTTTCTGATAAACTTGGTGGTTGGCTTGTTCTCCTCAGCTAACACCTTTATTCTTAAAATTATTATTTAAATCTCATTATCTTTTTATTTTTTATTTAAGAAAGATGCTTAAGGTGTTTGATTGAGAGAACTCTGTAAGGCTAAAATGCCTGAGGTTTCATTTTGAAAGAGGAAAAGTAATTATAATGAAGCAGGTTTTGGTTTGAAGAAGTAACTTCCATCTTACTATGTCAGAATTATTTGAAAAGTGCCATCGAGTACTTTGATGTTGTATTTTAGGGATGGATTGGAGTGATGTGTTTCAACTTTTTCTTTGTACGATGCATAGCTTTAATCCGTGGGTGACATTCTATTTATGGTTATGACGTTTTTCATCTTATTCTCAAAAACACATTAATGTTGATGGATATTGAACATGTGTAGCAAATGCATACTTCATTGTTACTCAGTTACTCTTTGAGGGCTCGCTCAGTATACGAGATTGGATTTAACTATTTTGAAAGATAGAATTAAATTGGATAAGATAGAAATGATTTTAGTATTGTGACATGTTTGATGCAGATGAGATTGGATTGAAAATAGTATTTTTCTCTTATTTGATGTAGCATGGGATTGAATAAAAAATAATCATATTTTATCTTTGATAAATGTGAGATGGTAGTATAAAAATTTAAAATGATATTATTACAATATTATAATAAAATAATATTAAATTAAGTTTTGAATAAAATAATATCATTTTAAATTAGTTTCAAAATATAAAATTATTTTACATTATAAATTTAGTTAAAATTAATTTTATTTTTTCTTTTTAGAAAACTAAATAGAAGTATTTATAATTAATTTTAATTAAATAAATAAATATTTATTTTTTAATTTATATTAAAGATACATATTTTTTAAAACACTTTAACAAAATATATTTAATATATACCTTTATAAATATAAATACTTAATATTTTAAATAAAAAATAAATTAAATGGAAAAATAGAAAAAAAAAATTCACATTTGGAACTAATTAGTTCCACACTCTAGCGTGGGCCTATCTAGTTCCACAGTTGTAGGATTAAACGAGCGACAAGGCTGATTTCAGTTCTGACATTCTACTAAATATCGATATGGATTGAGATTTGTCCAATCCTATTGCAGCCCGGTTGACCACACATCACCTTGAAGGTTTTGCGGATACTGGTTGGATTTTGAGCTTTCTCTCATTTCTCCAAGCTCATTCTTACATGATACCTTTGCTTTCCATTCTAAAATGTGAACTCTGATGGATGGCAATCATACCTCTCATTACCACCTTTATCTCTTGTTTAGTACGTGCCTACAAGCACATTAGCTGGAGTTAAATTGTTTATTTTGTTGTTAGCTATTTGTTATGTGGGTGTGCTCATTGAAAGTTCAATTGTTGTATGCACATTTATAACTGGTTTATATATTACATGGTTGGAAGTTAAATTGAATAAGGCGTTCATATCTGCCCCATTGTCTCAAGTCACAAATTCACTATTATCTTCCACCTTTTTCATTGTTGTAATTTATATTTTGCAGTAAAGAGGATGCTGGGATGAAAACTGCAAAATTAAGAGATGAAAAAGAGGTTCTAGACAGGCAACAACATGCTGACATTGAAGTGCTAAGAAACTTGGAAGAAAATCTTCTGCAATTGAGTAATAGGGAGCATGAATTAGATGCTCAGGAGAAACAATTGAGATTGAGACAGGAAAATATCTCTAAAACTTCTGACTTACAGAAGAAGGAACTTGAAGAGCTCATGGATAAACTGCATGCAATCCGTGATTCCAGGTTATGTAACTTGTTTTCCAAATGCATGTTTGTTCTTTCCCAGCATCAATGTATTAGCTTTGTTCAATCTGTGCTTATATACGGTACCTGCTCTCTACATTTACATGCTGTATCTGTTTTGTAAAATAGTAAGGCATCTTGAAAGCCCTGCATTGCTTTTGCTATACAGTAATAAATATGAAAATCTGAAGTCTAAAATTAGTGAAATCAAAAATGAATTACGTGAATGGAGAGCTGATAGACATGAAAATGAGAGGGATCTGAAGTTGTCTCAAGCTGTGGAAACTCTCAAACACCTATTTCAAGGAGTTCATGGTCGCATGACTGATCTTTGTAGGCCAACTCAGAAGAAGTACAACCTTGCTGTTACTGTTGCCATGGGTAAATTTATGGATGCTGTAGTGGTTGAGGATGAGTATACAGGAAAAGAATGCATCAAGGTAATACTTTCTAATAATCTATTTTATAGAGAGGGAGGGAAGCTACATATTTTCTAATCTCTTTTGATAATGGAAGGCATGGTTAATATGAGCTAATACACTTATGTCTTATATTTTGGGAAGGATAGTCATGCATCTATTTAATCTAACAAAATTTGGAAGGTGTAATCACTTCAAGCTGTAGTACAGAATACACAATAAGCTACCGTAGGACAGAATATATTATGTCTTGGCATGTCTGTTTCACTGTCTACATTCCATTGTCAATTTCACTTTTTGAATACAGTGATTCAAATGATTAATATTATGTTTTATGTAATGTAATTCAATTGATGTGGCTTCTGTACAGTATTTGAAAGAGCAAAGGTTTCCTCCCCAAACATTTATCCCCCTCCAGTCAGTGCGTGTTAAGCCTGTCGTTGAAAGGTTACGTACTTTAGGTGGTACAGCGAAGCTAATCTTTGATGTCATACAATATCCTTTCCCTAAGCTTGCATGTCTCATGTTTGTTTCTTTATGAGATGACGTGCTTCACATCTACTATCTCAATTCACATGACATTTTCTCCTTTTTTTTTTTTTTTTTTCCATCTCAATTATCATTTTTGTACTTTTGAAATACCGTAGATGTGCAATATTTTTTTCCCCTGTTTTACATTGTTTGGTAACATTTTTCCATTTTACATGATTTCATATTATTATCAAAATGGTATGTGAAGCTTGTGCAATCCATTATCATCTTTTGTCATTTTGCACCTTATTCCAAGTGAATTTTTTCCATTTATAGACACGTATAGTTTATATTTTGAAATCAACGTCATTGTGTTACATTAAGAAATGAATGTCTTAGCCTCAATTTGAAAAAGACCATAAGTTTTTATAATTTCGTAAAAAATAATTTGATTAACTTGCAGACACATTATATATTTAACTTGTATGTGTCTGCTTGTGTATTATGGTGCAAATATCATCCATCCCATGATGAAATTTAATGAAATCTGATTAGACTATTGTATGGATGATTATTAAAAAAGAAATATCTTGTGAAAAAAGTGTAAGAGTTTTTTGGGCACTGTAGCTATTTGTCCCCACTCCCCTTTCCCATTTATATTTGTCTTTGAAAAATTGGAAAAAATAGTTCCCATGCTTGAAAAATTTTCAAATTATTATTTTTCTTATCATCCATTCAGAGATTCTTGTAAAAAATCTGTAATCTTCATCAAATTTCATCATGGAGTTGATTGTGTTTGCACCATATGGTTTGTACTAGCTAAAAGATTAATACATTCAAAACATTGATCTCACAACCGTCAAGACTTTGTGCATATAACTTATATTTGGAATCCCAAACCACAGAAAAATTATTCTTAAGCAGGGATCCCTAACATAAGACATCTTGTTTCTCTCATGTTATTAATCTGTATGTTTGTCTTAATATCTCTTTCTGTTTCTTTTTCCTAGTTTCATCTTATTCCCTTTTCTGCATGTTTCAGTTTTTGATTAGATGGTGTTTACTACTATTTGGTTAACTGTAGTCTGAAATTTAAGTGGTGAGTGGGTTCTGCTTGTTCATTCTGTACGTGGGGTAGCTATCACACAAACATAACTTTTGATAAATAAACCTTTGCTTTGTTCCTTTATTGCATGTTGGTTATATCTGCTCTGGGTTTCTCTAATTGAACCTTTTTTTTCTTTTTTTCTTTTTTAAAAAAAGTGGTACAGACAAATATTTCTTTTTCTAGTAATAGCTGGCAAATTAATTGAAACAAATGTCAAAGTTGGTGGACTTAACAATTGCACATTTGATACTTCCTTGGAGAAAGCAATTCTTTTTGCTGTTGGAAATACTCTAGTTTGTGACAACCTAGATGAAGCCAAAGTTCTTAGCTGGAGCGGGGAGAGATTTAGAGGTAATCTATTACTGTCTTTTTCATAATAGGCAGTATCACTTTATTCCATCTAAATGGCAGCTGCATGTATCTGTATCAGTTGTAACTGTTGATGGGATTCTGCTAACAAAGTCTGGCACAATGACTGGTGGTACCGCTGGTGGAATGGAAGCAAGATCAAAACATTGGGATGATAAAGCAATGGAATGTTGGTTGTCATATTGAATTTACTATATTTTTTCTCTTATTTAATGTTGGTATGTAATGTTTTGTAGATAAAAGAAGAAATAAAGAACAGCTTGAATCACAGTTGGAAAATCTTGGGTCCATTCGTGAGATGAAGCTGAAAGAGTCTGAAATATCTGGCAAAATTGCTGGACTCGAAAAGAAGATCAAGTATGCTAAGACTGAGAAGGTAAAATGAATGATATATGACCTTTTATGATGCAAAAAAATATTATTGTACGTGAGCACTACACATGTTGACAAATTGTAACAGGTAAACTATGGATGCTTGCTGGATTTTTGTGGATACTCGTTTGATTAAGACTTTTAGTTGCAGCTGTCCAACTATTAGCAATGTGAACACTTAATTCTTGATTTCTCTGGCTTAACTTGTTTAATTCTAAGCTACAATTTTTGGGGATGAGGGGAGTTAGGGAAAAAGGTTCCAACGTTGAGTCTATTCATGTACATATGATTGTGAAGCGTTTGTTGACATGCATCTATTACTTATTGGATAACCTAGAACATCAATATTGCAGCAAAGTATTGAGGACAAAATTAAAAACCTGAGGCAGGAGAAGCGTAATATCAAGGCAGAAATCTGTCGTATAAATCCTGACCTTCGAAAGGTGATATTTATTTGCAATTATGCCTTTTTGTCCAGTTTAGGTAGTAAAGATCCTTACAATATAGAATTTAATGCTCTTCTGTAACGGTTGCAGTTCAAGGATACCATTGATTGGAGGAACACAGAAATCAGCAAAATGGAAAAGAGGATCAATGAGATTGTTGATCGACTTTACGAGGATTTCAGTCAGTCAGTTGGAGTGGCAAACATTCGTGAGTATGAAGAAAACCAGCTCAAGGATGCCCAAAATGTGGCTGAAGAGAGGCTTAACTTGAGTAACCAGCTAGCGAAGTTGAAGTATCAGTATGTATTTTTTCATTTTCTTTTTTATTTTGGATAATATGTGTTTCTTTTTCACCATCACCTCAATCATATTTTTAATCTATCCCAATGGTTAAATCAATAGACTGATATCGGTGTCTTTTATGTCTACGCCTATGTAGATGTTCCTTGCATTATCTACTGAGTATCTCATAAAGCAAATATATGATTGTCAGTCTCCTTTTACAATTTCTTGGTTTTTGCTTGTTTTGATGAGTTGAAGTTGAATTTTTCAAATTTGAATGGCCTGTCAATTGGCAATTTTTATGGCTGTGATCTAGCTTGTTACGGTTGGCTCTTGTTCTGAATGCTTTTATGAGTACTTCAAACAGTTGTGATTTAAATGCCTGTCCCAGTCCTTGCAGTACCGTGACTCCAGTTGGATGCTATACAGTTTCATTTGAAGCTGTAATTTTTCTTGGGTACCCAATTACTGCTGCTTGTCTGATCCTATTACAGCCATCTGCGATCCTGCATCAAATACATGCATCACTTGCTAGCATTAGTGGTGTTTTTAGTTAGTGCATTGTTTTACCAGATCAGTAAGTAGTAAGACTTGTAAGGCATACACATTCAAACACACATAAACCAAGAATGGGATGCCCATGCAGCCAAGCTATATGACCTTCCTACGGCTAAGTTTGAAAAGCTGAATTCCTTTATTAATGTTTAAACCACACAGATGAGTACTGGCACTTTTCTTGATAATTTAGAGGTGCAGGAGATGCTTATGTTTGACTGAATTCATTGTTTTAAAAGGTGAGGCGGCACCTCGAGGCGACCGCCTTGGGCAATGGATTTGCAAAACAATGCCCCAATCGGGTGAGGTGACCGCCTAAGGATAGCCTTGAGGCAAGGCGAGCTCAAACGACAGTGAGGCGGTAGAGAAAAAGGAGAGGGAGGAGAGAGCCAGTTGAGAGAGAGGGGAGGGGGGAAAGCCTCTGTTAAGAAGCAACTTCAGCACTGAAATCGGCATTGGAGACAGCCAAATTGGTGTTGAAATCGTTGCCGAAGTTCTTTCTAAGACTGATTGGAGTGAGCGAGGTGAAGATTGTGATTGAAGATTCGATCAAACATGAGGCCAATTTGCGAGATTGATGTGAGAGGCTTGCTTTTGTTCATCGCTTGTTTCAAGATTTCAAATTTTTTCAAAGATGAAGACATCAGGGACCTAATTAGCACTAGTTAAAAGAGAGAGAGAGATGAGAGGGAGAGAGCCGGTTGAGAGAGAGGACAGGGGAGAGCGCTAGATTGATAAGAGAATGAGGGAGAAGGGGTTTGACTTCTTTATATGTTTTTTAATTTTATTAATATTTATTAAATATTATATTATCATCTTCATTAAAAGAGCCCCTCATATTTCATATAATTGTACTTTTTTTAATTATTTTAATTTTTTTCGTCATGTTAGCCTAACTTAGAATTTCGTATGTTCTAGTAATTTTGTTGGATTTGTTCTATTTTGTTTGATACTAATATTTCTAACATTGGTTTTTAGTTTTCACTATCTTTTTCCATGTTATGGATGATTTTGTAAATTAGGGTTTTTTTTTTTTTTTTTAATTTCTTTTTTCCTTTTTGAATCAAGGCGGTCGCTTCAATGCTCGCTTTTCGTCTTCTAAAACATTGACTGAATTATTGGTAACCATGACGACATTAATGGCGTTATTGACAACAGCTTGAAGCTTTTTCTTTTAGATTCAATCGTGTTGAATTTTACTAATATCTTTAAAAAAGTTCTAAGTCTGTTGGATATTAATATTTGTAATAATGGGTTTCATCTTCTAATATCCCTCTCATTATCTGATCTGCTTGTGGTGCATGGTTTACTCGACCACTTTGGTGTTTGACAGATATGTATTATGTATTTTGCTCATATCTGATTGTCAGGTTGGAGTATGAGCAACAGCGAGATGTGGAATCACAAATAAAAAAACTAGAATCTTCTCTCCAAACCTTACAAAATGAATTGAAGCAGGTTGACAAGAAGAAAGCTGTACTCCAAAATGTGAATAAGAATGCTAATGAGGAGATTGAAAGTTGGAAGAACGAAATTTGGGGTATGGTTTAATTCAACATATTTCAACAAAACCTGTTTGTTGATGCTAAATTACTTAAATAGTATTTTTGAACTTTTTCCTAATGTTTTAACCTAAGTCAAGTAGTTAACATGGTATTAAGACTTAAGAGCTAACTGAACTAAGAATTCTTGGGTTTGGCTTCTCTTCTGTGATTATTGGATTTGTTATATGTCTGTGTTTGAGTCATGTGGCACATCTGTTGGTTTTGAACATGGGGGTTGTGCCCTTAAATACTATTGTTGGTAGCTTTTCTAACAGTTTAACCTTTTGAGTTTAATGGTTTTTTAACATAATATTCGAGTCAGTTTTCCATAGGAGTTTTGGGTTTAAGTCCCCTTATGAGATTTTATAGGTATTTGATTTTGAATTTTATATGAATTTGTTTTTATGCTTGGGCCATATGGTAAGCCTTTTGATATTACATGTGAGATGGTATGTCAAAGGGCATCAGATTATATTTGGGTCTTTTCCTTATTGCTTAAGCATTTGGGTGTAGCAATTACTAATATTGTGTCTTAAGTTAATTTTACCAAGAGTGCTTGGCAATGAGTCGGCCATTTGATTATGTTTGAATTTGTTATGTGTTTGAGTTCAACTCATGAGGTAAGTCCATTGATTTTGCATATGAAAGGGCATGTTAGAGTGCTTAACAATTATTATTCAATCTTTCTTTAATAGCTTAAATTTTTGGATCTAATGACACTAACAATTAAGAATTAATATTTTTGAAGTAATTTTTTAGACATTTTGATTGATATACATGGATTAGACAATTACTTTTTCACTTCCTTATCATCTACAGTACCATCATTTTAAAACTGTAGTGTAGGGTTCCCATGGATGACATTGGTTTCATGCAAAAGATTTTGGGTAATTTTAATGTATTAGGTTGCCAATGCATCCATGAATTGAAGTGTTCGGATAAAAGCCCAAACAAAAATTTTTTAAGCATTTTAATATTTAGAACCAACAAGCTTGTTATATGGGCCAAGCCAATTGATTCAAATGCAGAACAAATTTAGATAACAAATAAAATACATTTGATGGACTTGAAGCCAAGATGTCTTGGTAAATTTAACTCTGTTATAATGTTAAGTTATTGTTAGACCCTAAAAAGAATTTCTTGGTAAAGACATAAACAATAGTAATTAAGTACTTCTGAAATCTGACAGTATGAATATTCATCAACTTGAAAAATAATGTTAATAATAAAGCATTTTTTCTACATCGTTCAACTATCTTAGTCTTGTTTTGATCCTCAGGTCATCTCTCTTATCTCCTTGCACACTTGCACCTATCAACCCACCTAGAGAACTAATATCTTTTCGTACTACTGTTGAAACAAAATTCTATGAAATGCTGTTTCCTACATCAATATTTTTCCTTTTAGATTAGGATTTAGGACTCTATATAAGTGTAATTGAAGACGTCAATATATGCACTGATTTTTCTTGTTAACAACTGTAATGGAAGGAAGATGTGTACAATTGTATCCATTTAATAGAACACAAAGCTTGAAAGAATTTTATTAACAAAAAATGTTGAACGCACAGTCCACAAGTTAATCAAACAATTCTTGATACTGTTATATCCCAAAAATTGTTTTCCTTGGTTTCGGTCTGAAAGCTATAGTTACAATGATTTGTATGATTTGCTGTTGTACTGTTACATCTCAAAAATTGTTTTCCTTGGTTTAGGTCTGAAAGCTATAGTTATTATGATTTGTATGATTTGCTGTTGTACATTTGCAATTGTTATAATTATTACTGGTTTAGGTGTTTGGCTTGTTTACTTAAAGCAATATCAATGAAATGAAAGTTTATGTTCTTATTAAAGAGACTTATTGAAGGTCTTGTCCCTTTTGAAATAGTTAGGCTTGTTCTTCAAATGCCTTTTTTAGGTGCTGGTCAGTTGCTAATCGTTTTTTTTTTTTTTTTTAACCTTGATGTGGATAATTTGAAATTTTTTTTCCTCTTTTATAATAAATAAATAATTAATTAATTAGCTCTTCCTGTTTTAACAGAAGTGAAATCTAAATCGGGTGAGTGTGAGAAGATGATCCAGAAATGGAAGAATGAGGCTTTTGGAGTGCATACAAAATTATCGAAGTTGAATTGTTTGATAAATTCAAAAGTTTGTGGACTTATTCGCCTTTAATCCTTTCAACCTTACCTGAACATTCTAGAGAAATAGGTAAGTTTTTGCAATGTAAGAAAAAATAGTAATTGCATCTCTTTGCCGATCTTACAGGAGGAGCAGATTCAATCGTTGATCTCTCGAAAGCAGGAAATAGTGAATAAGTGTGAATTGGAACACATAAGCCTTCCCGATGTTGCACACCCAATGGAAATTGACTCTTCAACACAACCAGAGCGTGAGAAACTTGAAATTGAATTCAAGCAAAGGATTGATGCCCTAATTTCAGAAATTGAAAGGACAGCTCCAAATTTGAAGGCACTTGACCAATATGAGGCTCTGTTAAAGAAGGAAAAAGAGGTGACTAAAGAATTTGAAGATGCCAGAAAGGAAGAGAAGAAAGCAGCTGAAGAATACAATAAAGCTAAGGAGAGGAGGTATTTATTAACCCCTAGGCAATAGTAACTTGCACTTTATAATATATCAAATAGAATGTGTCTAGCAAAAGTTATATTTCATTGTTCAGGGATAGCTTACTTGATTATGTTTCCATCTTAGTTACATTGCTGTAGTAGTTGGATTGTAAAATCTGCATATTTGTTGGTTTGCAACATCATCTTTATTCCTGCAGATGCTAATCTCATTTGTTCAACACTTTAAATAACATTACTAATCAAAACATAATATCTCATCACGGTGTTTGAATTACAATTCTTGTGACTTTGATTTTGGTGAATGCAGATACAGGTTATTTATGGATGCTTTTAATAATATTTCTGGTAATATCGACAAGATTTACAAACAACTAACAAAGAGCGATACACACGACCAGAAGGGTGGGATAGCATTTTTGAACCTGGAAAATGAGGATGATCCTTTTTTACATGGAATCAACTACACTGCTATGCCACCAACAAAGCGCTTTTGTGATTTGGAGCAGCTATCTGGTGGGGAGAAGACAGTTGCTGCACTTGCGTTACTGTTCTCTATCCACAGGTGTGTCTAAGCATTTGATCAATGTGAGGTGTGTCTACGCATTTGATCAATGTCAAATTAAATTGTTCTTATCATTAATGCATCAAGGGATTGTCCATCAGCACTTGGTTTAAATATACTTTTATCATTCTGTTTTGAGGCTGGACTAATTGTCAAATATTAACCAGTTTTTTTAATCTGGACTAGAACCAAGTAAATTGCTAACAAGTACATGGGGTTAGAGTAGTTGCTAACTCTGTGGGTCACGAATCATGTACTGTTAGGGTCATGAACTTCTCTCTTCATTAGTTGCTATGTTTATTTTTCACTTTATGCACTTTTTTCTTTTTGTGAGGCTTGTAAGTGGTTTTATGTTCCATGACCCTTTTTGGAAGCTAATTTGAATGAATTGGTACATACATAGAAAAGCCAACAAGTTTATTGAAGGGAGCTGTGTTGAGTTGTCTTTTTTGATCCTTTGTTTGTGATCTGATTTCCCCCTTCTTTGCATGAGTTCTTTTAGCTACAAACCTTCTCCATTTTTCATATTGGATGAGGTTGATGCGGCATTGGATAATTTAAATGTCGCCAAGGTAGCAGGATTCATCCGTTCAAAATCATGTGGAGGAGCAAGAAGTAATCAGGATGTTGATGAAGGCAGTGGCAGTGGTTTTCAGATTATAGTGATATCACTGAAGGATAATTTTTATCACAAGGCTGAAGCCTTGGTTGGGGTTTGCAAAGACTGTGAAAGAAGGTGGGTTTTTTGCTTAATCATTTCTGAATTGCTTATTATTATCTCCTTTCTGGTAAAGATTTTATCATGTTAAAATTACTGATCGACACACAATTATGCTTTGCCCTTTGCAGCTGCTCAGGAACACTGACATTTGATCTGACCAATAATCGAGAATCGTGAATATCCAACTGCTGGTTGCTGTGCCTGTGGGTTAACTATTCTTTTTATAAATTAACCTTAGTCTCTAGCATCCTTAGAGTAAATTGATGTAAATAGCCTACATGATATTTGATGTAGGACAAATTAGGAAAGTTTAGGATTTCATTTCCTAGGATCTTTATTTATTAATTAAGATTATTACTTGTTAATCAAGAATAAGATTTTATTTATTAGGTAAGATTATTACTTGTTAACCAAGAATTAGATTTTTATTTATTAGCTTAGATTTCATTTCCTCATTAAGATTCCTATTTCCATTAAAGTTGGTGAGAGGAGGCTCTCTTGTCACAAACGCCCGTGAGGGGTGGCACTCTTGTCATGGGTTACTGTGATGGAATGCTCTCTTGTCACGAGTGATTGTGACGGGAGGGCCTCCTGTCATGGACAACGTGACGAGAGAGTGTCCGTGACAGAAGGCTCTCCCTTCACTATACCTTCAATTGGAAGTTTTTTACTTAAGGGTATTTTGGTAAATAGGAGGTATTGGATGTAATTAATTTGTTTGAGGAGTTAAAAATAAATTTTTCCTTGAAATGAGCTAAAAACAAATTTTCTTTGAATTTGGGTAGTTTTGAATTTTTTCTCTAATATCATTAATTGTTGTTCCTTTGTTGATGTAAACCTAACAATATTTATCTGAATCTTTAAATATATGAGATGTGTTCCTTGTTTAAAAGAATGTTATTGGCCAAAGCTATATAAACAAACTTCTCTCTCAATTCTCTTCTATCTAGATTTTGTTTCGGTTTTCTCTATAATATTTCATATTCTAATTTATTTTTACAATAGATCAAATGCATCTTTACAGTCTCAAGCATTTAATTCAATTTCTTATTTCATTAATTAGTTATTTTTATCTATGTAAAAATTATTAAAAAAAAAATGTACTTTTGTAGCTAAAAAGTTATGAAAAGTAAAATCAACGAAAAAAAAAAAAACACCCTTATAAAAGATTTAATTATACTTTTAGTTTAATAGATAACAGCATAGAAAAAGCAGATTAAAGGAAAAAAGAAACACATTTAATTGATTGAATACCTTAAAAACCCATTCTTTTATTATATTCTGTAAACCTTTTTTCAGATTATCTTCATTTCAAGTCACCAATTAAAAACAATTAATCTGATAGAAAATAGGTATCAACTCTATAACACAAACTTATATTATTAAAAACATTTATTCTATTATAAAGTACAACATTAAAAATTGCTTTTTTAAAATATATATAGGTACAGTAAATAATAATGCACCTTCTTATTTCAAAAATAGAATCACAAAGATAGATTGTCTACAACAAAGTAATAGAAGGAGATCATCCATATCTAAATAAGATAGAACCAACTTCGTTTCCTAGTAAGGGTTTATGTATAAACCGCATCAATTCCTATTAGTATAATTATATAAGACCCCATTAAACTCATATAAAATGTATTCATGTCAATGAAATCATTATCTTGTTCATTGTCAGTTGGGGCTCTTGGCATTGGTGGGCGGTGGTCCGGATATGTCACAACTTTTGTTTAATGGCAGCCCACAACGAAAAGAGGATTTCCAACGTAGCAATTTTCTTCAAAGGTACCAAATTGTGCAATTTTCTCCGGGTTTTACCGGATAAATTATTATGTGTCACACTAGAAGAAATCAAGAAATCCAACTCAACAAGTTGAGAAGGAATTTTTCCATTTAAATTGTTATAGGAAATATCCAAGCTCTTGATTTGTTTAAGCTTCAAAAATATCAATGGAAGTAGTCCAGTCAGGTGGTTATCGGCCAAATTTAGTGTGTGAATCCTGGTCAGGTTTCCAACCTGTTGAGGAATCAAAACTATTAGTTTGTAGCAAAAAGGTTAATACTTGACATGTAGGTGAGAACTTTTCCTTCATTAGAGTAAGATGAAGTCTTTGTTGTGAATTCCACAATTTCTTCATTCCTTATTGAATAAGTGTATCTCCATCTCGAGCACCAATATAGTGTAGAATCTCATCTACATCCTACTATGATATCATGGAGTGTCGTTAGTTCTACGCAAGGAGGAATATAGCCTAAAACATTATTATGAGAAAGATCTAACAAGTGTAATTTCTTTAATTGGTATAATTGTGTTGGTAGTTTACTCAAAGATAGTTATTTCTCAAGATAGTTATGTCTCAAGATAAGGTACTTCAACTTAAAATTCAAATTGATCCAAGTTGGAATGCTACCATGTACTTGGTTCTAACTAGGGTTTAGTGTCACTAGAAAAGAGTTATTAACCAAGAAATCACTTAGTTGCCCCTAAAAACTATTTTTAGACAATAAATATGTTTGATAATTGAAGAATTGAGGGCAATATGACACGCTACCAAAGAGATTATTATTTGCAAGATTCAAAATTGCAAGTATGTTCCGCTTTGACAAAACTTCATGATGGAAGTGGACCTTCAAGATGCCTTATTGGGCATTTATAACTATTCTCCAAACTTGACCTATTCGCCTAAACCAATTGGAAGCCTAGCTTATTATCACTGAGCTATAATCCTCATTAAATCCTAAGCATTAGACAAGCCATCCGGGCTCTTTTAGTGATCTTACTTACCATCCAATTGTCATCTCCACAAGTTTTCCAGTTGATACTTGGAAGAGAATTATCTGACCTTGAAGCTATTTTTTTATAACACAACGGCATTGTGTAAGAAGATGGTCTAACCTTTCAACCAAGTGGGCTTTAGTGTATCTTACCAGGACAGTCGATTATTGTATGAATTAATCGAAATCTTCCAGTGAATTCATGTTCCCCAATTGAATGAAGGACTAGTACCATCAAAGATTTTAGGAGGAATGTATAAATGTCTCAGGCTGCGTAGATATCCTCCTAATTCTTTTGGAATATGCCCATGAAAGAGATTTGTAGAAATATCTAATGAAGTTAAATTCATGTGAGGATGAATTGGCAACTGGAAATGTTCTCCAAGAGAATTACTGGCTAGATTAAGATAAAATAATCTTGAATTATTCTCTAACAACTAATTTGGAAACTCGATTGTCAAGTTATTAGATGAAATACTTATCTGCAAGTTATGTTGAAGGTAGAGAAATTCAATAAGTGTACCACCATCTGCGCAATAAAACGATACAATGGTTACCAAGAGGAATTCATAAGAATACTCGATTTACTATATTTTTTATTGACACCATAAATTTCAAGTTTGAAAAGCACATAGTCTACCATTATGTATAGCTAAGATATACTATAGAGATGCAAAAACTCAAACATGGCTAGAAATTGTATGTGAAGTGTAAAAGTTATAAATAATATTAAATTGAGTGAAAAAAATATTATATCCAAATTTTTATATATAAATTTGTTTCTAGGAGTTGTTATTATTTTTGGATGATGTCTTTAGAAATTATTGACATACCCATCCCGACTCCTCTCTTAAGTTCGAGAGAATCTCGTGAAAACTAGGATCTTTCTAATTAGAATTTGGAGTTTCTAAAATCCTTTAGAAAATCATGTAAATCGCATGATCACTATGTAAATATAATTTGAACAAAACAAAAATCTTTCGTGTTGGACCCATTTACTAAATACATAAAATATTCATAAAATTATGAAAAAAGATATTTCATTTCCAAAACTATTTTTGAAGCACATTTATGAAATCTAGTTAATTAAAATAACATACCCTAATGCAAAATGTTTCTACTTAAAAATAATGTCAATTCATTTTGTCATCACCATGTGGCTCTTCTCACGATACAATAATCGGTACGAATCTACGATAGATATCTAAAAAAAATGAGTTTATAAAAGAGTGAGCTAACGTCCAGTGAATGGATATAGCTTTTCTAAAAATATTTCTAAAGAAA